>BQNB010105399.1:0-23612 GCA_026074375.1 Tanacetum coccineum
AAAAACCTCTTCTGGAGGCGGTCCCATAAATCAGGCGGCCCCCTGATATACTTGGCGGCCCCCATATATATATATGGGACCACCGGTAGAAGAGTGATTTAATCTTTGATCTTAAAGTTTTTATAATGGATACGTATTTACCTCCCCCCCCCCTCTACGGTTTCCACACAAACTACCTGTTAAGTCTTTACTTCAATTTTGAACTGTATCAAAGCTTTGGAAATCTTCAATAGACTCTTCCAACTTCATCTTTTCTTACGGTATCCATAAAAGTCTTAGTAGTTCATTTGTTGTAAACTATTATCAAGGTTTTGAAAGTTACATGGGTAATGTGAATCACAATTTCAACTTTACCCTAGTAAACACCGATCTTAATTTTTCATCCGTGTCTCCAATTGGCACTTGTGATGGCCTTTGGTGTTTTTCATACGCTGACAACTTCATGGCTATTATCTGGAACCCATCTGTCATGAAATCTATTTGGATTTTCATCCCATATTTCACTACTCAAGTAGAAACACAACGAATGGTACTAGGTTTTGGTGTCTGACCAGACAACTTAGACCCAACACTTCTAAAAACATCTTACCCTTATTTAGGAGAAGGTTCATGGTTTGTGTCACTCTATACATTAAGCACTGATAGATGGATAAGGTTGTAAAATTTGCCCAACCAGACACTTAGAATCAAAAACTCAGGTCGGGTTGTTGTAGGTAATTTTATTTACTAGGCTGCTTCTGATAGGTTTAGACTACATGACGATGGAGTCATGCACACAAGTTATGTATTAGTTTCCTTTGATATGATTAACCATCAATTCCAGATAATAGTTATACCTAAACCCTTACTTGTTTGGCTTGTTGCCCCCTTCTCTATTAGCCAATAAGGCAACAATCTGGTTCTATCAACAAACTACCATGTAGGTGACAGTCGACTACTCTGTGCATGGGTCTTAGAGGTCGATGGTTATTCTGTATCCATTTGTATACTTAGTTTTCAGACTTAGTTTTCCATTTGTATCCAGATGGTATATACTTAGGATACCACCAACTGCATGTCTTACTAACTTGCTCATATAACTTCCTAGTTATGTTTCTAGATTTCTTGACAGTGGAGTCTGTTGCAACGGTTTTCTTACTGGATGTTGCAACAGATTTGTTCACATCATGCTTGGGTTCTGTAGTCCTAACAGGCACAGCCATTGGTTGTCTAGTCCTAGAATTCACGCCATTTATATAATGTAGAACACACAAATCATGATTGTCATTCAGCACACACTTTCCACAAGTAACACATACAAAGTTAACATTCGAGGTCTTAGCATTCACACTGTCATTACACGCAGTTACAGACGTTTTATTATTTGAAAACTTAAACTTCCTACGGTGGTCTTCTACTTCTTGCTTCTTCCCTTGACTATTGTTAGACATGACTCTATCTTCCAGATGATTGCTCTTAAGCTGTGGTCTGCTAACACTAGTATTGGGAATTACTCCTGTAGAGAAAGACACACGTTTGTTAGGTTTCCTAATGTCTTGATGCAACTGAGGTGTTCTAGTATGATTGGGCTTTGTGTGCACTTTATACATTCCTGGTGCCGATCACAATAATTCTAATTTCGTTCTTTGACAATTGGCAACTTATTCTGAGGCAAAATCGTGCATGACATGGTTTTGAAAATCATTAGACACATATTGTGTGGTAACTGGCTTTGACTTTGAGAAATCTTTCTTTGCAAGAGAATCTGAAAAAATAGCTGGTTTACCTAAAATGGATTGTCTTTGACTTTTAAAAGCATTCGGTATGTCTAATAACCGATGAAAATTTCAAACTAGTTTCCACAGATTTTCCTTTCACTTTTCTATGAGTTTCTTCAACTCACTTATTACAATTCCTTTGTCTTGTAATTGAGATTTCAAGTCTTGAATTTTAAAATATTGTTCACAGTTCTTTCAGAAATACTTTTGACTGATTTCTATTGAAGATATACTTGTTTATCTTTTCTTACATGTTTGTAAATCAATCAAAGATTAATCGCATGTTTCTGAGAGCATTCAAAAATTCTTTGACATTGTTTTATCTCTTGAAAGCTCTTTTTTTTCAAGACTTCACACTTTTCCAAAAAGGTGACCGCCAGTATTCCCCACATTGCAAATCAGTGAATTCATCTAAGTCTGTGTATATTCCAAGTATCGCATTCATGTGATCAGCATAGTAATATTCCCTTGAAAGACGGTCGATTTCATTCAAAAACTGTGTTTTTGAGTTTCCATTTGAGACTTAAGATTATCTACCCATCTTCAAGAATTAACATATTTCAAATCATCAACCATTTCCTCTTTTCCAACACAAGTGAATCCTTCTAAATCCACATTGATTTTACTAATTTGGGGGCCAAAATTTCCTTCTATTGTGTTTTGAATGAAAGGATCGATGTTACCAAAATATGTTCTTTTGGCGATTGTTTGTTTGCAACGTTCCACTCCATCAAAAATCGTGCCAACACACTTTTTGATCTTGAAAAGTTCTTTAGAGCTTTGACACTTTTTATCCCAAGGAATGGATTCATCTATTCGTTTCTCTAACAAAGTTGGTTGTTTTACGAAAGACTCTTTGGACAGATGTCATTATTAGAAGATGATTGACTCATCGTTGACATTTGAAAACTGTGTGCCGCAAGAGACTTTTCCCGTTGTGGAACGAACAAATCATAGAGATTATTCAATTGAGCATAATCAAACGGTCTGATTAGATCGCTTAATTTTGATCGACGTTCTTTGTCAAGACGAATCGTTTCGTCAGAATCAGGGGCTAACATTAACGCAAGATTATCATTGTAGCAACCTATATCATACAGACGAGGATTCGCTCTTTGAGCTTTCTTGAGGAACTCAGGTTTTGCAAAACTCGTTTTACAATTACGATTAAGCATATTCATTGTTTGAACAGATTGGCCGGTTTTATAAACAATATCATTCAAAACCTTGACTTTGTTTTCTAAAGCAATGACTTTATCAAGTTCCTTGTCCTCACGAGTTTTGTAAAGCTTAATCTGAGCCTCTTTTGCTTGTGATATTATGGAGATGGTTTCTTGATGTGCACAAAGCTCTTTTTTCATATCCAAAATCGTTTGATTTAAATCATTTATTTGTTGAGTATATGCATTAGATGATTTTGCAAAATCGATTTTGTATGACATTAAATCCCCTTTAGCTTTTGCACACTCAATTTCCACCTTTGACCATATTCACATCCTTATACTTATCAAGTTCCGCTTGGAACTTCGTAAAGACGTTAAACATTAACTGATTAGATCTTGGACAGTTCATCTGGTTTGCTTCTTTGAAAGGTTAATTTTATGCTTCTAACTTTTATTTTTAGTTTTTGAAATCTCAATTTCACCTTTCAATTTATCAAACGAACTCCTGTTTGATGAATCCAAAAATTTATTTCGGTTTTTTGCTGTCAGCAATTTCACATTTTAGTTTCTGGAAGTTAAAGAAGCAAGAAATCATCGTTCTTTGATCAAGATCATCAGAGTTCATCCTGAGGCATCCTGAGTCCTCGTTATTCATAACATATATCCAAAGAATCAATAGGGATATTGGAGTCACCTTGTTCCGTCAGATATATGTCATTACTAGATTCAGGTTGCACAGGATGTTCATTTTCCATGGCAAACACATTATAGTTGTCATTATTGTTTTGTACCTTATGCATTTGCTCATCATCAAGATGTCCCAAAGTGTCAACTGAGCTGGAGTAACCTCTGACAGTTGGGCATGTACATATAGTGTGCTCAATTCCTGTTTCTTCGAACTCATCATCATATCATCCATCCAATCAGCTTGTTCTGCATTCAACGAACCCCAGCTTCCTCTTGTTACACATAACTAATTTTCCTTGTGATAAGCTTGCATCCTCTTATTCGTTTTCGGTTTCCTGACATTTCCCTTGACAACATCCCAATATGTTCCTTGCAGTTGTAAATCACTGAATTCCCAACTTTTGCACTACCGGAGTACCTACAATTTTCCCTAGCCCAGCAACATTATTGCCCTCTGATTACATACCCATTTCCTCTGTTAGTTCTTGGTAGGAATTATCTTGATCTTGACCGACTGGTGTTTGTGATGTTCGGAGGTTGTTGTTGTAGGTTTGTAGATTTTCTTTCTGAACGAGAGGAAATTAAAGCCATGAGTTTGTCAATCTCCTTTTCCTTTGACATTTCATCATCTTCAGTAACCGTAGCAGGTTCTGGATCGTAAGTAGGAGCAGAAGATGTAACAATTGCTTTTCCTCTGTTTCTGGTAGACTGTTGCGATCTGGTGGAGGAATATTGAGTGTTTTGAGTAGGATGGTTTGGAGGATGGTAAACTGGTTGTTGTTAGAGCACAAGTGCAAGTGGCTTAGCAGTACGTGCTAGTTCTTTTCATTCTATCTCATTGACTTCTTCTGGTGTTGTTTCAGAATGTCATAAAGCCTTGTGATAGGAGACAGTCTCAGCCTCTTGACTCTCTTACAAATGACACAAACCTTTGCCATTGCTGGTGTTATGTTGAAGGTAAGAACTGGACATTGACCTGATGATTAGTAACATTACACTGATTTCGGACAAGCTCATTCATCATCTTGTAAAACCGTGAGTAATACGATTCAAGTGATTCACCATCTCGTGATGTGAATTTTCCAAACTCCCAATATAAATTGGTTTCAAGATCTTGAACATTAATTGATTCACCTTGTTTCAACCTTTCAATGGCTTTCCACATTTCACATGCATTCGGACAAGCATCAACTGTGGAGTAGATATCGTTATCTATCCCTGTCAGAATGATCTGAACGGCTTCAAGCTTCGCATTCAGTTGATCTCGTATGTCTTGTGAAACATTCTTATAGTTCTCCATATACCCTCTCTAATTTGTAGTTGTTTCAGAACTACCTTCAGCAACTGGAACTGTTTTCTCAACCCATTGATATATGTATGGAGGATTTTGGAGACAATAGTGGATGATTTCACGTTAGGTTTGGTGTCAATGTATCTCTTGATTCTGGATTTCCACTGAACGTAATTACCCCGTGCTTAACATTGGAGGACACATTGCTACCCACACCCTTCCATGATAGCATTATGAAGAGCATTCGATGATTGAGTTTGCAAATTGGTATTTGAATTTGACATTTTGATGTGTGAATGAATATCGGATCTTAAGTAGGATAGTGTTTGTTGTTGTGGATTGAAATCAATTATCGTTCACGGATTTTTACAAATCTTAGATTTAAAACCGAGAGACGAATCGAATCCTTCACGGGAATTTACAAAATTAAGAAAAAAAACCGTGAATCGAATTGATTTGGAATCACGAAAAATTCCAAAAAAAACTGAAAAATGTCAATAAATCATGGAAAACGATGTTTTTGGGCTTCGAAAAATCCTTAACCAGCTAAAGGGTGATACAGCGTGATCCGTCTTGTTTTTCTCTTCGATTTGAGAGGTCACGGGCCTGAAACGGACTTACGGATCAAAAGTTATGGCTGTTTACAGAAACCAGTTTTCTGATCTCACAACAAGTATCCAAAAAAAATTTGTTCGGTTTGTTATATGAAGTACTTAATGCCGTTCATGCTTATTCGGTTCGTTAGTTTCGGATTGTCTATTTCGTTCCACAAAGAAAGCAACTAGTTCATAGTCTTGTTCCGAAATAGACTTGTTCGAATGAGCTTGTTCGAATGGGGCTGGTTCGAAGGCTCATTCGAAATGGTGCTTAGTTCGATGGTCGTTGTTCGAATTCAACAGAAGTACACACTCGTTCGATCAAAACTAATCGTCGCTCGTTCGATCAAAACTAATTGTCACTCGTTCGATCAACACTAATCGTCGCTCGTTCGATCAAAACTAATCGTCGCTCGTTCGATCAAAACTAATCGTCGCTCGTTCGATCAACACTAATCGTCGCTCGTTCGATGATGCTTGAAGATTCACTCGTTCGATCCTTAACAACACGATCTTTTCGTCCTTGCGATTTCTTAGCCACGCACGAAATAACCACGATTACAAGAAAAATTACAACCACTAAATCGAACCACTTTGCTTACAAAAAAAAACAAAACACGAAACAAACAAACAAAAAACTAACACGAAACAACCACTAAAACTAACAAAAACTAAACCCACCCGTGGCGAATGATACCAAATGTTATCCCAAAAGATTTAATCCATACACAACAATAAGCTATACCAATAAGCAAACAAAGATAGAAAAGAGATAAGGAAAGTGAAAGATTATTAGAGAGAAATAAAGAGGTGGAAGATTACACACACACTCAAAATGAGAAAAATGGCAACCAACACCCTCTCCATGTGTGGAGAGGGTTCTATTTATACCCTTGAGCCATGAGTGGCTTATGGGCTTTCTAACTTGGGCCGGGCTTGGCTTTTCTTGGGCTTTGAGCCCGCAACACGGACAATATTAGATTACAATCCAAGCCCGTTGAACCCGTCTAGCCTATTACAATACAAGACCAATTACGACTAATAAGACCGATAACATTCTTGTTCGACTTATATAAAATTAAGGCTAACACTCTTATAGGATGATTGTCAATGTTCCCACCCCTTTTTCTGTTAGGTTACTTAGATTTAATAGTGATGAACAACTGATAATTGAGGTTGATGATATCGGCTACCAAATGGATACCACTCTTCAAGTTTACCATCGAACACATGAAGAGTTTTAGAACTTTGGTGTAGAAGCAAATTCTGGTTCGTTCTTTGTTGGGGTCGGAGGTGGGGACAGAGGGGGAGTGAGCGGTGGTTAATGACTGTGCTATTCGCGTGTACTGATCGTTCTTTCCACCCTTGTGTTGTTGCCTAACATAGTTGTTGTTTTAAGTTTATTGATTTTCTAGTAAACTATGTTGTTCTACATTGTGTTATTGGCTGGAACTAGTTTTGTCAATGTTGATGTAACGAGAATTTTCCTTTCCATGATGTTATGAAATAAAATTTCTGAACTTCATCTTGTGAAAGATTGCAATTGTTTTTAATGTTTCATACTTTAAAATCTTATACAGGCTAAGGTTCCTGAGGTTATGATGCAAGCGAAAGTATTTGATCAAAAGGGAATAGATCATACAAGATACACCATATCTTTTACCAACGCTGTGAATGTTCCCAAACAAGGTGGAGTTTTTGGTGATTGTGGTATATGGACATGTATTTTCTTATACATGTTGTCACATGGACTCTCATTGGACGTCGACAATCCTATTAAGATTTCCCTAGCATATCGTGAACATCTGGCTAATTTTTTTAAGCATAGTGTTGCAATGCGGTAGGATTCAAACGTTATATGCATGTGCTTTTAAATGATGATGCAATTATTCATCTCTAGTATGTATCCAAAATGGTTATAATGTTTAAACGTTTTTGGACTTGGAATTATTTCGTATATTTTAGTTATATGTTGTTGTTATACACCACTCTATTTGGTTAACTTTCAAGTAAAATTAACAAAATATTTTTTAGTGACTATAAGTTATGAATAAAGTAATGAAAAAAAATATAAATAACACTAAACACACACACTCTTATCCTCACAACCACAAACACTCTTATCCTCAAAACTACCCACCAACACATTAGTCATACAAACTCATATCCTTATAACCACCACCACATTCACACCACCTCGATCAGTCGCCACTAGATGGAGCCATATGATCAAGCTTATAAGTGCACTTGTGAAAAAGGAGATGTGGTGTTGCGAACATCTTATCGACCTTACAGTTATGGTAAAAAAATACTACGCGTGTCCTTGTTCAAAGGTGAGACTATACTAAAAATTATTAATGTAATATAAAATAATTTGCTTGTCAAAAATAATTTTCTTCATCTTCCCTTACTACGTAACAGCCAGGAACTGAAGATAGAGGATGTGGCTACTTTATGTGGATGGATGACTTCAGGACCCGTATAAGTTCTTCTTCAGGGCCTTCAACACCTCCAAGTTTATATACGCGACCTTTAACACGTCCAAGTTATTCTGCGAGAACTTCTGAATCTGCGCTAAATCTCAGAAAGGCAGAGTGCTCTAATTGTAAGTTCTTGGCTGAAAAGATAAAAACACTAGAGGCAAAGATAAAAATACAAGAGGGGACACTAGAGATGGAAAGGCATCTCGAGAACAACACACTTGAGTCAGCTGCAATACTTCACGAGTTGTATAATGACATGGGAAAACTTGGTTTGGAGTAGTTTTTCATTTAGCTAAATCAATTTAACATTTCAAATGTAATTTGTATGCTTTAATGTTTCAATGTTCATCGGATTTTATTGTTATTCGTATGCTATAATGGATATATGTCATATGAATGCAATTAATACAACTTAATGTAGAGGTCGCTCTAAGTATTTACCACTATCAACAAATAGTCGCTCCGGTAAATATGGATATATGTCATGTCAACACCATTAATACGACTTTAGTTATAGGTTGCTCTAAGTATTTAAGATTTTCAACCACTAGTCGCTATGGTAAATATGGTTATATGTCTTATCAATGCAATTAATACAACTTAATGTAGAGGTCGCTCTAAGTATTTACCACTATCAACTAATAATCGCTCTGGTAAATATGGATATATGTCTTATCAACACCATAAATACGACTATAGTTATAGGTCGCTCTAAGTATTTAAGATATTCAACCACTAATCGCTATGGTAAATATGGTTATATGTCTTATCAATGCAATTAATACAACTTAATGTAGAGGTCACTCTAAATATTTACCACTATCAACAAATAGTCGCTTCGGTACATATGTGGATATATGTCATGTCAACACCATTAATACGACTATAGTTATAGGTCTCTCTAAGTATTTAAGATATTCAATCACTAGTCGCTCTGGTAAATACGGATATATGTCATGTCAATGCAATTAATAGAACTTAATGTAGAGGTCGCTCTATGTATTTAAGATACTCAACCTCTAGTCTCTCTTACTTATTAATACAACTTAATGTAGAGGTTGCCCTAAGTATTTAACACAATCAACCATTACACGCCCTGGTAAATAGGGAAATATTTTTAGGGGTAGGCCTAACTATTTGTCATAATAAAATTTATATTTTGTGCCAAACGTATTTAACATAATCAATCACTAGTTGACCTGAACCCCAAGGGCCAAAATGGAGGTGTAATCATCATCCATGATTAAAATACCCATGAATCTCCTTATTTCATAATAAACCCTAAATTTTATAATACTTACTCAAAATCATATGAAATTTTCTTCAAAAACTGCTCAACTCCTATTGATAATAGTATGGATACTTTACCAAATGATGTAAGACTACAAGTAATTATGAAAATCCAAGAAGAATTGGATATAGAAGCCGCTTTGGAGGAGGAAATGTTGAACCTTTTTAGTCAATTTTTAGAAAGAGTACGACTACGTAGGTCTAAAATAATTAGGTTGGGTTCACAACCTGATAATCCTCTTGTCGAGCATGGTAGGGAAATTTTAGAGAGGCTAACTGGAGCGGGCATGCGAAATGCAATGCAGATGTTGGGGGCAAGGCACGAGTTGTAGCGCAGCATGGCTGAAAAGGTAGTGATGATCACCAACTATAGACAAATGTAAAATGTTGATCTATTGGGTATCATGTTTTAGTTGAAGTATTGTCTTTAATTTTAGTTATCGTGTTTCCATTTTAGTATCTTGTTTTAATTTAAATATCATTGTCTGTATCGTGATGTGATCGTATTGTAACCTTAGTTCCAGTAATGAAAAAGAAACTTTTATTACTAAACCAAACGATACAAAAACTGCATACATTTGTCTACATATCATCCAAATGAAAGAAATGATAATTAATAGCATACTCTGGTTGTGATTGTTGATTGTTGCTTTGAATCGAGGACTATGGTTGTGATTGATAATAATTGTCATTCTCTGCCTGTGAAAGAAAGTTAATGCACGGATTATATGAATCAAGCCTCCCTTGCACCGCTTGCTAGTCTTTCACTCCCATACCTTATGTTCTTACAGGTTCTTGACTTGCTTGAACATCATACCAATCCATGTAAACCCGAACATTTCTCAGCCTCTCTTCATCCTTCCTAGCCTCTTCCGATAAGTGTTCCTCCCAAGTTGGTATTTGAAGCAAAGAATTCGTGTGTACGGATTTGCGCCTCTAGGTTGGTTGTCCAACAAGAATAATAAAAATTATAGTAGTATCGTAAAGTAATAAACTAACCACTTACAACATAAGTTTGAAAGTATTTTCTCAACGACACATTAAATAAAACACTTACAACTTTTGTTGGAAAAGGTTGATTACAACCGTTACAGTTGTGGCCCTTTATGCCATACCTTGTACATGAAGCTACCGTAGAGGCCTTATTGGTTGAAAGGATGCGATCTTTATTTTTGGGTCTGCCAGTTGGTCGCTTGATCATAACAGGCGGTAATACCAATTGCAAGTCATTTGGAGCTTGCCACATTTTTGGATCTTTTAAAGGATACACCATCTCTTGGTAGGTAGTTTTTAGAGTTGTTTTCTTAAACCACGGCTTTGCCCATAAGTTGCAATTAGTCAAACCTAAAACTCGACAAACAGCACAAACATGACCGCAAGGTAGTCCGGAAAGTTGCCATTTGCGACAACTGCATTGAAATGCCACCAAATCAACCTGATGTACTTCTCTTTTGTTAATCACTTGGAACAGTTTCAAGTGATCAATGGGCCTAACAGTCCAATTGACACTCTTTAACATTCTGTCGTATACTTTTGCGGCGGCCCAATCACAAAGCTCGTTCTCAGGTGCTTCTGTTATAATAAAAAAACAATACATAATTAGGGGAGTACAATATGGCATAATATTGCTAATAAAAAAATAGTGAATATGGTTTTATAAAAAATAATACCTTCATATTTATGTCGCCTTTCACAATACCACCTTTGCAATAGGTCTCGACAGTACTCAACAAGCATGGTTATGGGGACTCTACGAACAATCCTAGTTAATGAATTAATCGATTCTACACTGTTGGAAGTCATGTAGTTGTAACGACTTCTAGGGCAATATGCCCTAGACCATTTTTCAAAACCTGCTTCTTTAAGTTTTCTAACCGCTTCAGGTCTATGACCACGTAGTTCAGAAATTGCTTTATCAAAATCCTCTGTAGTGTAAGCTTTACATGCCTTCTAAAAAATACCATACAGCTTTTTACCCTTTAGATTACAAATCATCGTCAAATGACGATCACAAAAACCATGAAAAAAACTATTAAAAATTGTACCACAAGCTTGGATAATGGCAGCATGTCTATCTGATATGATGCACAAATTAGGTGGTTCACCTATTTGCTCTTTCAACTTGGTTAAAAACCAAGTCCAAGATTCACCAGTCTCACCCTGAGACACATTTGTGGCAAGAGGTATAATATGGTTGTTACCATCCATTCCAACAGCTAGTAGATTAGTTCCCAAGTAATTTCCTTTAATATGTGCCCCGTCAATTATTATCAAAGGCCTCATATAGCGTAAGAAACTTATGATCTGTTTTATAACCAACACATCAAAAAGTATATAGTATGTAAACACTTATCTTAACAAATTTAGAAATATAATTGTAAATTTATAATATGCTTACCGCGAACCTAAAACCGACATATAACATCTCAAATCGTACATTAGCATCTGTATGAATATGTGTTACAGTACCCTCGTTGGCCAATTTTAAGTTATAGTAGTAATACGACAACTGTGAGAACGAATCTTCATGACTTCCGTTGAGAATTTGTAGCGCCATATTTCTACCTCCCCATGATCGCTTGTACGATATGTCTATCTTCCAATCGACCCTCATATCATGTTGTATATCCTTTACCTTATACACCCTATTACTATCTCTCATTTTATCAAGTAGTATATTACCCAATAATTTCATAGTAGCGTTACGATGATTAGGATTTATTTGTGTTTTAGAACAAGTGTGGATGTCTTTGCAGTTGCTTACAGTAAACTTATTACCAATTTTAACCTTACGAGTGTATACGTTCCATTTGCAATCTGGTTGGGCACATTTAACACTATACCTCTGTGGACAAGATTTGATAACCGCATATTGAAAGGCTTCTCTTAAAGATTTTACACCTATAGTGTACATGCATTCATTTTTATTAGAAAATTCATCACCTACTAATATACCATGGTATTCCACACGTGATTTTTTAATATAAGGTTGGGGAAGGGGTGGTGGAATAGGCATATGGGTAAAAGTGTTAAGCTGCCATTTTGGGAGGTTATCGGTTTGATTATTATAATCATTAGGAAACAAAGACACATTAAGATCAAAATCATTTACAAGTAAAGCTATAAGCTTTTGTAATATGTCTTTTATTTAAATCCAATGTATCAATCTAAACGACTTTTGTGTCGTTCTTATATATATCTTGTGCTGTTGATCTTGAAGTAACATGCCCCGGATCCTTATTCCGCTGCGACCCATTTTGGGGGTGTTACAGGTTATTTTAGGTATAAATGGATATGTGTATTCTACACTTATCAAGGGGGAACAAAAACTTTTACCTGTTTGTGTTCTTTGATTTTTTTGACACATAGTTTCTGAAATATCTGGCTTTGCCTACAAACTTCGTTTACAAAGAATTGCACGTCATCTTCGTCCTTAACCTCGAAAACTTCCAAACCACATTTGTAGTATAAACTGAAATCATGGATGGAAATAATATCGAATTTCTTTTGGACATAAGCTAACAGGCATGGTAATCAATATCTTTTGGTAGTATAACTTGTCTCTTTGATGATTGAAACACAAGGGTAACCTTAAATTTGAATTGACTAGGAAAACTCATAATCTGTATTTACATAGTTTGTATGTGACAAATTGATAGTTAAATTTTTTATTATATAGTGTAGTGTATTACATAATCAAATATATACTTACCTAACCAAAAATTTAAATGGTCTTTATTGATTATTGTCTTTCAACCGAGGTCCTTGTACTTGTACTTGATTAACTTGAGGGACTTATTTTGTAAGTATTAATTTCAATATCCTTATATAAAGGAGGTAACTTGAGACATAAAACTAGAAACAAAATAACAGAGTCTAAAAAAACACAAATAGAAATCATGGTTCGTTGTCCTAGTTGTAAGGCCCAATCTATTATACGCACTTCATGGACTTCTGTAAATCCAGGGAAGAGATTTTATTGTTGTCCGGTATGTTCTTTGATTAACTACTAAATTGTTTAATTATAATATTTAACTAGTGCTTGGTAATTTTTTAGCCAAAAATTATTGTAGGGGACTCATGGAATTATAGATTGGTATGACGATCCAATGTGTCTAAGAGCTATTCAAATTATACCAGGGTTATTGAGAAATATCAATACACCACAAGCAAGTTATGAAGACCTTCAATCCACAATGTTTGAACAAGCAAAGGAAACGCGTAAATAGAAGTGGATTTTAGCTATTAGTTGGTTTGTATTTGTTGCTTACCTCATGAAGTAAAATGTAATCATCTACTGTATATTTTGTGCAACTATTATGGCTATGAATCTGCTACGTTCTTTATGCTTATGTGTGTAATAAACTAAACTATTTTTGGTTGTTTCATAGCAAAAGTTCAATCAGCTAAACCTTAAGACAAGATTAAGGAATGGATTCATTATGTAGTGGAAAAGTAATAGTAGCCTAGGATAGAAATAATAGTTTCCAGCTGATATTCAAGTATTACATTTAATGAAAAACTATAATAGCAACTACACAAATACAACCGTACATATTTTTAATAGTAGTCGCTCCAAAAAACTAATACTTATAGCTAGCCAACCAAAACACATGATTATAAATTTATAAACAATAGTAGCAACATACCTTTAATTTTCAATCTTATACTTCCAAAAGTAATCAAACATGTGCTCCTGATATGCAAGCCCTACAATCTGTAGATCTTTAGCAGGGTATTTGAGAAGGACGAACGGCACAAGTTAGTAACCAAAAACCAAGACTCTATCAGATTTTAATTGTTCTAGAAGCGCTGAGAAGACGGCTGTTCACCAATCTTATATACGACGCCGTCAACGATTATCTAGTAGTGACGGCGTCACAAACATCTCTTGACGGGGTCAGCACGACCGATCTCAATTCGGATCCTAAAGGATTTATTTATGAGGACATTCACGATAAAATGCGACCCGCTGGTCACATCGTATTCTTTTAATATTCGACCCAAAATTAGGGTTTTAAGTGTGTAATTTTAGAGTAAAAAAGGGGGACGACCCCTAGTTCGTTTGGCAGATTATTAGGACGATTTTAGGGCTTCAAAACACTATTGTACCTCCTTCAATTTATGTTTTAATCAAGTAAGACTATCTTAATCTCTCAATAGTCTTGTGTTTGATTCTTTATCAGTTCTTGCTTTATTTTTACTATGCATGGCCTAACCACTTATTGTATTATGTATGATGGTATGAAACCTAAAATGCTAGATCGTAGTGGTGTTGCTTCTTGTGTATGAATATGCATGTAGGCTTTAGGAAAACCAGCTTAGTTGTTTGTATCGCTGTGATATTGGTTTCTTGGGAAACGTATTTGTGTAGAAATGATTACCATTGGGTAACAGTCTCATTACTACCTTGCCCTTTATTATGGGTTGATCCACTTTTAATATATTTCAAATGCATTTAATATACTCTTGGGGGCGGGTATAGTTTCATATACCTTACTATTGTGTTTTGCCTGAAGAAATATTAAATAGACGGCGGGTTCGTGTAATCTTAAATGACTTAGGTATAATTACATAGCTATCACAAGTGTGACAAAGCAACACAACACTAGGAGAAGCTATCCTAGGGAAGTAATACATGATTAAATGAATACATTTCTTTTTATTATATTGTTATCAACCATTAGCAGTAGTTATTTTTAGTTCTTGTAGCTAAAACCACAAACCTTCTAAAAATATGATTTTACTGCTTTATTACTAAATATAAAAATACAAAAATTACTCTTCTTTCAACCTCTATGATTTATGTTTTAGGCGTGATCAAAACCTTCCTAACTATTTTATAAGAGAACGATAACAACCCCTAACGTCTTGCCTATATACTACTATAACCGGTTAGGTACTCTACTCGGAGTTGTAAAACTTTCTTTTGTTAGAAGTTTTCGATGAGCATCAAGTTTAGTTTTGCGCGTGTTGCGTGGGGAATCGTCTAAGGTTTTGTCTTAGTTTTTTAAAACTTAGTTCTACTTGCTTGAATCCTTTCAAGTGAGACTTTAATTCCCGCATATTAGCTTTCTCGTAGTCTATCTTTTTTTTGTTATCTGTTTCGTAACCCATTCTCGTCAACCACCATGGGAGACGAGAATCCTATCCGTACTCTTGGAGACTACTCCAAACCTAGCCACAAGGGCTACAGGAATACCATTGAGCTCCCCGTAGGGAACAACGTGGTACCTCTTCGACCCGACACCATCCGGTTGGTGCAAAACGGATGCTCATTCTACGGACTTCGGTTCGAGGATCCAAACCAACACCTCAGAGATTTCCTAAAACTCGTGGACTCACTTGACCTTGACGGTAAAAACAGAGAAAGAACGCGCCTGCGTTTATTTCAATTTTCCCTTCGCGATCAAGCTAGCAATTGGCTTGAACGTCTTCCATGAGGATCCATCACCACATGGGAGGATCTTACTACTCGTTTCCGTGCTTAATTCTTTCCACCGGGAAGGACCGCAAAACTTTGCAATGATATCCTGATGATCCAACAACATCATGGAGAATCTCTCTCAGAAGCATGAACTCATTTCAAGGACTTACTACAAAAAGTCCCTCATTATGGCATCGACCTTTGGCTCCAAGTCTAAAATTTTTATGACCATGTCAATCCCATCACAAGACGAACCATTGACCAATCGGCCGGTGGTAAGCTTTGTGACTGAAACGCCAAAGAATCATGGGCATTATTAGAGGACCTCGCCCTCTATGACAACGAAAGTTGGAACGACCCAAGGGATTTTGCTAAGCCGGTCAAGGCAATCGGTTTGCCTCAAGATGTCCCGAGTTCATCCGATCGCCGCCTCATCGAGCTCGAAAATCAAGTCCAACGCTTGATGGAAGCTCATCTTGATCCGACACAACCTACTCAAGTGAACAAAGTTACTACCTCATGTGAAATCTGTAGTGGTCCTCACGACACTCAGTATTGCATGGAAGATCCCGAACAAGCCTTTGTTGAATACGCACCCTTGCGTACCGATGAAGCGGGAGGTAAGTGGTATACTTTCAAGCCCGAGCAAAACAATCTTGGTGACACCTATAATCCGTCATGGAGAAGTCACCCAAACCTTAGGTGGAGACAACCCCAAAATTCTCAAAATAATTTTTCAAACCCACCTAACCGGTTCTGACCCAACGGTTCAATCCCAAACCGTTCCTTCAACAACCATCCTCAAAGCTTTAACAATTAATCAAATCTAGAAGGATTGGTATCTAACTTTATGGCATCTCAAGACGCTAGATTGTCCAAGTTTGAAGCCGATTTCAAACAACAACAAAGCAAGATGACCCACAAAATCGACACAGTATTGAAGGCCATCATCGACCGAATAACAGGCACACTACCTAGCGACACGGTTAAGAACCCGAAACTGAGTACTTCTCCAGTTTTGTCTGCTCGTTCTTACCCGACTGAAGACTCGCAATGCTCAACCCATGTCCATGGTTCAATCAACACTATCACAATACATCCCAAGCAACAAAACGACTCCCATGATAGCATGGCTGAGGAAGAAAAGCAGGAAAGAGAGGGCAGCCCTGAAGACACCAACACCATTGCATACATTGAAGAACGAAGAGATACGCTACTGCTGGAGCGGAAAGACATATCTGTTGTTGGTAATTTAGGATATAACGACAATGTCGAGGGAATTGAATGGTTAGATGTTGAAGAACCTCTATATTTAGTTGACACACGTAAGGAATCGATGTATGAATCGTTGATTGAGGAAATGCCTAAATGCTCGCTTAATTACGACTTTAAGATCAAAAAGGGTGACCCAAGAAACCTTAAAATTCCCTGCATGATAGGTCATAAATTCATTGCTAACGCATATATTAATGTTGACCTACCCATGAACATCATGTCCTTGGCCTATTATAACTCTATTAGAAATAATGGATATGAGTATAGGGGAATAAATTTTATAGGATTAGGAAGGGACATGCACGTATTTGTAGGAAATATGAGTTGCGTCATAGATTTTGCCATTTTGGAAAGTATTGAGACTAACATTGACCCTAGCCTGTCCCACGTGATCTTTGGACTACCCTTCATTGAGATCGCCTACCTGGCCATAAATAGGAAACACGGGTTAATGACTTTCACGGACGAAACTAAAGAGATCACCATTAAAACACCATATAAGGACCCAGAGAGGAGCGAACTGTCCAGCGAGGGTCATGACTTATTATCATCTAGGGTAATACTCAGTGAGGACGACTATGATAGAGGATGTAAGAAGTCATCCGACTTAGAAGAAGGGTTTTATAGAGACACCATTAAGCTTGGAGCAAAATATATGACTGGAATGGACGATGAAGGAGAAGTCACGTAAGGACGTATGACTTCGAGTCTAGCTACAAGACTCGTAAATAAAGAAAAACGCTTTTTGGGAGGCAACCCAATATTTACTTTTCCCACATATTAAGAGTGTCTTGTGTTTTAATTCTTTATTGTTTGTTTTATTATGTTTGAATTAGTTTGTAATCATGCTTTGTTTGTTTGTAACTTCGTCTTATTTGCAATCAAAGGTATTTTGCAACAAATAAGTGTAGGGAAAATATCCGGTTTTTAGAACCAAATTCAAACATTTAAAATAAATTGTTTAGATTAATTCGCGTCAGTTTCAAGTCATATGATTGAATTGTTAATTCTCAGGTTGTTATGCAGCATTTTGTACAGGAAAATAACCTATAAAGATGAGTGCAGGAAATTTTTCCTTAAAAACGAAAAAATGAGTTTTCATAGAATGTGGAGATGGCGTCACGATTTACACGCGACGCCATCACCACGACAATTGTGACGGGGTCAGGATATTCTTGATTGCGTCAATCGCCTAGTTACAGGAAAACACGAAAATTTTAAGTATTTTTGAAAATAAAACTTGTACAACACTTAAGAAAGTTGTTATTCTTTTATAAACCTGCAAAACCATGAGTTTAACAATTCTCTCATCCTATCTTTACTGCTTTATAGAGTCAACCCTAATTTCAACTGTATATTATTATATCGCACATTTTATGCTTGGTATAGTTGTCTTTTTCTTTGATTACATGTTATATTTGATAAGAAGAAGCTTGGAAGTTCTTAGGAAGTTTCATTGGATGATTCTTGGAGGACGATCTAACCAGTTATCGCATGTTTCTTCTCCGTTATTGAGCAAACCAGGGGAGTACTAGTTTCTTTTCCTTGTTTTCTTTTCCCTTTAATTCGTTCTTACGGGTACTTCTATAGAACATTGGGGACAATGTTCAACTTAAGTGTAGGGGAAAATAAGCCTTAGAAACTATTCTTTCATTTGCCATTTGCTTTGCCCTTAAAATGATGGGTAATATATCAAAACATAACTTAAAAAGGTAATTTTGACCAAAATTTAAATTTTTTATGACACATACCGACGAAAACTAAGTATTAATAGCGTCTCATAGATAGGAATGTGTATGACTAGCACAAAAACCCTCAAAATTCCACCCCCAAAATGTGAGGTTCGCCTTTAGATCTTTAGGAATTCAGGTATCCATTATTGATACCCAAGATAGTTTATACCTTTAGCTTTCTCGAGTTAAGGTTTGAATGCAGTCATATGTGTCTATTCCGTCATTACGGATGTGTACGTATGGTCTTAGTCGCCTTTTCTGGAGCATTGGTATCGGTATTAAATTATATGAGTATACCGGTAGTATATTAAATTCTAGAACTTGTTTTTGTGATGCATCCCGAGACCGCATAGTGAGTATTAGGATTTGCAAGATAAGAGGCACTAGGATTAACCCAAGTTTTAAACATGTAATTGTTATTATGGTCACACCCGATCATGTAACTATCCCACACCCATGCCATGCACTCACTTTTAGTACAGGATACCCCTAGTACAACCCTCCGAGCCTATCCTTTTTCATGGTTCTTGTAATTTTCTGGTTAAGCCGGACTATTAATGAAGGGCATTGTCAACCCTTAAACCAATCGTTACACCCAAATCGCCTTAGCCTACCTTGTATGTACTCACCTTTAGTACATTATTGTTTTAACCCAAGTTAATTATTGAGTACACGGTTGCTAAGTCCTTATCTTTGTAAATACTATTTTGGGACGATTGAGATTCATGGTAGTATTCATCTTATGAAGAATTGGGGAAGAAGTAATTTATTACCCCCGATAGAGCTCAATAAACTCTATGTTATTTTGAACCACCACAAATTGGGTCATTAGTTAGATTGTAAATAATCGAGTATGTAAAAGTTCAAGTGTAGGGGTGTATCTATAAACCCCCATGATGTATTATATGTTTAAGCAATGACAGAGCAAAAGTGTACGAAAAAAATGTATATACAAAAAAGGGTAAAAAATGTACGGGCTGCCATTTGCTTATGTCTATGTTTATATTAGAGTCGAGAAAAGAAAAGAAAGAGATTGATGTAGAGTTTTGTAGAGTTTGTATATTTTGTTTGAGTCTTTGGCTTAGCAACCAAACCAACGTGTATTTTTATAAATAAAATTAGCTAACCCTTTCACTCTAAATTTATCCAAAGTCACCACCCAAATGTATCCCATCCGTTTCCGTTTCCATTAATGTTATCTTACACCTACACCCTACAACCCTTTAAAAGACCTCTTAGATAGTAATGAATAATGCTTGCGCCTAGCGGTGGAGGTTTGATCCTTTACCAAGCCTATGGTAATTTGTATGCTATGACAGGTAATGAGTGTTGATTTCTTGTTTCCCTATTATGTTATAATTTATTATACACCCGAGAGAAAAAGAGAATCACAAACACTTATGTGAGGTGCTAGTATATGCTAGTATATACTTTCCGTGCTTTTAATTACGAGGTCTAGAAGGTTGTGTTGTAAATACTTTTAAAATGTGTAGGTTAAATGCTGAACCTAACTTATGCTATTGTCTAGGTAAAAAAGGCTATTTGCTTAAGGACAAGCAAATCCCAAGTGTAGAGGTATTTTATTAGGTGTCACTTTATATACTTTTTCGGGGTCATCTAACCCCCGTATCATGCAATTTATGCCCAAAATAGGTACTTAAATCATTCTTTTTCAGGGTATTCTAGCATTTGGAAGGCAATTTGGAGAATTCACGTGACTTGGGCTCATTTGAAGAAAGAATACGGACTAGATTACGACCCAACCCAAGATCTTTCAAGATTTTTGTCTCAGGAGCCTGGATGACGGCGTTTTACTGTTATACACGACGCTGTCACACTTTCATCTAGTAATGGCGTAACAACATCTTCCTGACGGCGTACATCCCGCACGACTCAACTAGATCTAGAAGATTCTATTTATGACTGCGTCTCGATTTAAAGCGACGCCTGTCACAGGTTATTCTTATAAATATAAACCATAAATTAGGCTTTTTGTGTGTTACTTTAAGTAAAAAAGTGGGGACAAAACCCTAGTTCCTGTTGCAACTTATTAGGATGATTTTAGGGCTTCAAAACCCTATTGTACCTTCTTTAATCACTGTTTTAATCAAGTAAGAATTTAATCATTTAATATGTTTGTTGTTTGATTCTTTATCGTTCTTGCTTTATCATTAACATGCGTGGCTAACCCCATTATTGTATTCAGTTATGATTTTTGAAACTAAATGTAGATCTTAGTGGTGTGCTTTTGTGATGATTATGCATGTTAAGGGCTTTAGAAAACACAGCTTTGTCTGTATCGATGTTGTTTGTTAGGGAAAACGTGATTGTGTAGAAAGGATACCATCGGGTAACATTCTTCATACTATCTTTCCCCTTAATATGGTTGATACACTTTTAATATATTTAAAATGCAATTTAATATACTCTTGGGGGCCGGGTGGTAATAGTCTTCATACTAACCTTATATCTGTGTTTTGCCTCCAAAGTAATATTAAATAGACGGTGGTTCGTCGTATTTGCTCATGACTTAGACATTTAGGAAATAATTACATAGATCATCACAAGTGTGACAAAGCAACAACACTAGGAGAAGCAATCTAGGAAGTAATACATGGTTAAATGAATACAAACTTTTTATTATATTGTTATTACCATTAGCGTAGCTTATTACTTAGTTTAATAGCTAAAACCAACCAAACCTCTCAAACATATGATTATACTGCTTTCTTATAAATATAAATATACAAAAATAATTTTCCCTCAACCCCTAGAATTCTGTTAGACCGTGATCAAACCTTCCCAACCTATTCCCTTAGAGAACGATAACAACCGCTTAGTCTTGCCTATACTACTACTACAACGGTTAGGTACTCTGCCTAAGGAGTTGTAAAACTTATTGTAGAAGTCCCTTACGACAACCGCATAAAAAACTAATACTTATAACTAGCCAACCAAAAGAGATGACTATAATTTTGTAAATAGTAGTAGCAACATACCTCTAATTTGCAATCTTATACTTCCAAAAGTAATCAAATATGTGCTCCCGATATGCAAGCCCTACAATATGTGGATCTTTAGCAGACACCGCCATCTTATGAATCAAACGGTACAAAAATATGCACACCTAAACCCCACAGTCACCGTATGCATCATCTTGTTTGGGGACATCCTTTCCAACGACAAACTTTATATTGTAACTTTCTAGGGGTATGCCTTTAGCATCTAAAATGCCCTATTCTTGAAGATACATTGGATTGTATATCTTAAATGCTTTCCTCATTTTGATCCACCACTTTCTTGTCTCAACAGCTTCGGAAAAAAGCCAATCATACAAAGTGATGACACCGGTTCTGATATGCAGTACACCGAGGCAGTAATGTTCATTAGGTTCGTTTATAGAAAAGAAAACCTACATTCTAATAAAAGTAAATATAAGTTCTTACCAAACATAGTAAAACGTTGTTCGAAATATGAGCTACAAACCTGTTCCACGTCTGCCCAAATAATGAGATACCTAATTCCATTACAGACCCATCCAGGAATATCTCCCCCCATTACAAAACCGCAGAAATAAGAGATGGCTATGGCCCAATCCGCGTATGTTGGCCTAAAATTCCACATTAGCTTGAACCGTGCATCCAAGTGCTGGTTATTGGATTATAATAAAATTTAGGTTCACAAATATTATGCCGTTATGATAAAGTACAATAAATTTTTAAGTTTAAATAACAAATTACGTACTTTGTCTCAAAGCCAACCACCTTCGTTTAAACCCAATAGATTTAACCAGAAAGACCGATAAACAACAATGTCATTATTACCCAAAGGAAATATGTAACTTGTCTCATCACCTAAAGCATAAACCATATCTATACATTCTGGCAATTTGACCTTTGTTCTTCGGATATAAGGTGCTCTAGACAAATCCTAAAAAGTTAAAAATATAAAGTTAATAAATTATACATTATGGTTGAAAGATGTGCTTCGGCAATAGAAACGATAAATTACTACAATAACCAGCACAATATTATACTTACCATCTCACCCTATTTAAGATAAAATCAACTTACTACATTAGGTTCATCTCTTAACAGTTTTAGTATATTATAATTTACAATCAATCAAAAATATGCCTCATATTCCATTGTCTGTTCATTTGGCAGCTATTTTTCAACATGAAGCTATGGAGGAACAACACTAGGGTGAATACTGTCGTAGGAATTGCATGAAGCTTAGTGAAAAGATGAGGTAAAGAGATGTTGCGATTGGAGCACTAGAGAAAACTAGGAGTCACGAGAAAATTATACGTGTTGTTGCTTATCTAAGAGAGATTCCAAATGGAGATATGGAGAAGCTTGACTGGTACATGGCAATGGCGATGCAGTTGAATAGCCGTTTACATCGTAAACAATAGTTCATTACCGTGATGATGAACCAGTAGATGGTAATGATGTTGTTCGTTGTGGAACAATATCTATGGAGGTAGAAGTGGTTTCAGTTATGTGGGTGTTTCGATATAATGGTTTAGGGTTACAGTATGTTAAGTTAATCAAGTATCCAACTTGTTGGATCTAGTATGTTAAGCATGTTTTATATTTCAACTTTCTTTATTTAATGATGCAGTAGTTGAGTAGCACTTTTGAGTTTTATGATATTAGATTTTAGTTAATGGTGTGTAGGCATTTGATATAATATAGTTAATAAACATACAAAAACAAAAATTAAGTAAACATACCTGACACTTTTGCTCCACGAGACTTTGATCAACATGAACATCATTCTCATACTTTTCTCCTTCAACAACATCAGTCGTATTCAACAGTTGGTCCCCCATTTTCAGACAACAACTCATCCAAATGAATATCTTCTGTTCCGGTCCTAACCATATCATTTAAGGAATGATTCTC
>BQNB010105400.1:0-23611 GCA_026074375.1 Tanacetum coccineum
ATCGTCACATATTTATCATCTCTCAAATACTCCAAATCATGACAATTAATTATTTCATCCGAAGTAATTAATTTATTCAATTGACAAGAAGTTAATTGAAAACATCACTAAATCATCGTTAAATCTTCTCTCGGCTTGACAACTTGATTATTTCATCCGAAGTAATCAAAGTATTTTCAATTAACGAAAGGTTAATTAAAATGTCAATTAAATTTCGTCAATCATCTCTAAACCATCTCTCGATCCAAAAATCTTGACAACTTAATTATTTCATTGGAAATTATTTAAGTTTACTTAACTTAACGAAAAGTTAATTAAAAATGTCAAGTATTTTTATCTCGTCTTCAACTTCATTCCTTCGACGACTAGAGTATATAAAATAATATTACTAGTACCTCCCGACGTATTTTGATAATTGTATATTTACAAAACTAGTCAAAATCGAAAAACAAAATATCTTTTTTTTTTCTCAGATAGGCGGCCGCCTTAAAATTAAGGGGACCGGCCGTGTTAAAGTGGGCGGCCCCCTTAATAATTAAGGGGACCGACCTATTAAAATGGCCAAACAACCCATCTCTTTCGTAAAACCCAATTCCAAACACCCATTCTAGCTCCTCTTCTTCCTCTTGCTGCTGTGTGACGAAAACCAACACCCAAAACCATCAAAATTCAAACCTTTAAACACTCATTCAACCGAAATTCGCAAGGGGCAAACACCAATAACAAGATTAACAACCTCTATTGTAAGATTTCCTACACTTTTCTTTTTTAATTTCATCTAATTTTGCTCTCAATCAAAATTGGGTATTTTTCACAACTTTTATATTTTTTTATATATTTGATTAAGTCTAGGAAATTAATAACTATAATGATTCCCGTAGTCATAGGAATTCAAAATTTTAATAGGATTGAGTCACAATTTTTTTTTTTTGGTTCGAAAATTTGTTAAAAATATATACATTATTTTTTAATTATTTTTTAAACTAAGAAATTTCAAAACAAAAGTTTATACATTGTTGATTCATGCCAAAAACATGTTAAAATAATCATACATTGTCTATCGAAACATACATATCTAAACGTTTATTTTTCGAATCAATGAGTAAAGTCTTATAAAAATAAAGGGGTGTTTGGTTCGTTTCTTATGATCGAATTTTAGAGTCGAAATGACCATCACTATATTTTTGTCACTTGTATAAACACATAACTAACTTGTACAAGTCATCAAGATATATAATTCATATATATTTTGATACATTTTGTAAAATGTATAAAATAAAGGGGCGTTTGGTTTCACGTTTTAAAACATAGTGTTGAGTCAAAACAAACACCATTTAACTCTCACCAAGTCAAAAGATGATGAACTAATATTTGTCAACAAAATATACAACTTAACGTATATCTTTCGACAATTTTAGTCAAGTCTTGTATTGATTAGGGAGTGTTTGGATCATTTTCTAGATGTTGAAATATATAACTAATATATATTCTTCGACACCCTAGATTAAGTGAAAAATAAATTAAGGAACATATGGATTACTTCTTAGGTTTTTATTTTTAGAGTCGAAGTAATCCTTGTCCCACATTTGTTGTTTTTCGAAACTTTATTTGTTATTTTTTTAATAATTTATTTCGTTGTTATCTTGTTTAGGTGACAAACATGCCTCGAGCAACAGTTGGTGATACCTCTCTTACCCGTTCTTACATTCCCAAAGTATCCCAAACACCCGGTATTTCTCCTACTATCGCACACTTCTACAAACCTATCGAAAATCGATGCATTCATGAGGGTAGAGTTGTTGATCAACTTTACTACACATCTGATCACATCGATCGTTATTTTTCTAACATGCGTCTCAATTGTCTCTACGAAATTAATGAGCCAATTATCCCTCGTTTTATTTTGGACTTTTATAGTGAAGTCACTCTTCAAAAAGATGACTCAGGCGTCATTCTTATCTCCTTCACTCTTTCCCTCCAACAATTCGGTCAAATCCTTAGAATTCCAATCAATGGCCAAGCCGTATTCACAAACGAATGGGATCTTGGTTCTCTTGTGTACTCCCAAAAAACTGAAGGACCATATCATATCGACCTTCCTACTCCTAAAGAAATTCATCAATTTCTTCAATTTCAACGTGTTGACCCTAACCGCAAAATAAAACACAAAAACGTCATTCTTTCACCAAATCAAGTTCTAACCAAAGAACTTAGACAAGATTTGAAAAGATGGAACGAACTCATTTATGAGAATGTGTTCGGATTAGGAGGACACCGGGACCATCTCCCGGCTTGCCTTGCTCATATATTATATTGTATTCTAGCCGAGCAACAATATAATCTTGCCTATTTCTTTGTCAAAAGAATTGAAATGCACGAGCAACTCCTAAAGCCCATCTTCCTTATGGTATGTTCTTGACACGTCTCTTTCGACATGTTATGGAACACTACCCTCACCTTGACAATGGCATTTACAATGTCGTTGATCGTGTCATGCGTCCACTCGCTTTAAAACAAACCCGGAAACCCCGAAGTGATCGTGGAAAAGCCCATCACTCTGTCTCATCAACTTTCGCCCATTATAACCGTGGATCTTTATCTCACCAAGATGATGATGAGGATGATGGTGCTTCTCGTGCTAGTACCCCATCACCTACTACTTACCTAAACTCTCTTGGACCTCTCGATTACCAACAGTATGACGTTCCACTTCTTCTGAACAAAATGATGATATATCTCTTCGAGCGACAAACCGACTTGCTCAATCAAACACAACAAATGCATAAGGAACTTAGTGATGGATTCAAATCTATTGGCAAGGCATTACAAGGAGTCTTCAGGAAGAAGAAGAAATGAAGACGTTGAAGGATGATTAGCTTAGTAGAATAATCTGTTTAGGACTTGTGTGAACTTATGTTTATGTTTAATTAATTATGTGATGACAACCTGATTTAGTCGGAAGTATGTGAACTTATTTGGCTTACTTAGAACCTTTAATCATTATATGCTATTAGTATGTTCATAATGTTTATTTTTATCTCATATTTTTTATTATTGGAAACATACATGATATACTTGGTTTCATGCATATATATATATATATATATATATATATATATATATATTCACATGGGACTTGCTGCAAATTGACTACCAAAACATTTATAGTCGTCTGAAAAACACCAGATGGGCGGCCCCCTTAATTCATAATGGGCGGTCCCCTTAAAGATAAGGGGGCCGACCATTAATTAAGGGGACCGGCCATCTGGTTCACGAATTTTACTGTTTCAATTTTCTTTTTGACTACCTTTTACCTAGCCTCAGCTATCCTTACCCAAATTGCTAGAATAGATTTTGGAAAATTTCTAAACCAATTCAACTCATTCCATTTTCAACCAAATAATTTTAATTAAAAAAAATTCTCAAATGCTATCACCATTATCATCTCTCTTCATTCTATAACACATAAACCACATGGCATATATACTCTATTTTCAAATTTCATAAGACAAAATAATCATTCACCAAAATAGTTATTATTATATTTAATACTACTCCCCAAAACACAACTCAAAAAAAACCACATAATCGAACACAAACCCCCAAACAAATTACTACAACTTCAACAATTACTACACACCACCACACAATCACACCACCACAATTAAAAATAACACAAAAAAACTACTCTAAAAAAACATTCCACAAGAAAATTCATCAAAAATAATCCCTTCACCAATACCCAAATATCAATAATTTCATATACAAAAACACACACTAACTTATTAAACATCTTTTAAACTACATTATTTCAATGGATCACATAAATTTATTCAAAAACACTACAAACAAAATTAATTTCTATAATATCTCACATCATAAAAAAATTTAACAATAAAACACAAAAAATCACCAACACAATAACAAAACACAACAAAATATATAAAAAAAATAAATACCAACAATTTAATCAATTTCAATTTAATTAATAATATTAATATAAAAATAAAATAAATATTACTAAACATCTTATATTCAAATAAATCTTAAATCTGCTTGTGCCTCGCTACATCAACACAAAAAACATAAAAAGTAATTTAAAATAATTAATATATCATAATTACTATAAAAAAAAAATAATAAATAAAAAAAAACAACACAAATATCAGACTATTTTCTATAAATTATATCAATATATTTTAACAAATAATAAATTTAAAATCATACAACAATAATTAAAAATAAATACCCTTATAAATTTAATACATTTTTCATTTTCTTCTAATTTTTATTTACTAAAAAACTATATTATACATATATTATCAACAGGTACGAGAGCACATAACAGGCCGGTTAATAATTTTAATAAAACACATCTAAATTGCGGTAGCCTATTAATTTTCCAACCCTTTTATACAAATCATAAAAACACTAACAAATTTAAAACTACATTTTAATTAAAATATAAATTATTTTAAAAAAAACGTATATTAACAAGACTTAAAGCCTAAAAAAATTGTTAATATTATATTAACTAAAAGTTAATATAAAAAAAATGTAAAAACAAATAAGAAAATAAAAAACCCAAAGTAATAGTAATAATATAACATATAAAATCAATCTTAAATGAAATACTAATAAAGCTTACTTACGATAATTATCAACAATATTAATACAATAAATATTTTAAATAAAATACCAATATTTTAAAATTACAAACATTATTTATTATTTAAAAAATGTTGTATTCAATAATTTTTATACTAAAATTAACAAAAAAGGTAGTAAAATTATCAGAAACATTCCCAAAAAAGACAAAAAAGGGGGACAGTTGGGGCCTTAATTATTAAAGGTGGCCATAATTTTAAGGGACAACACTATTAAGGGGACGGACGTTTTTTGTCAAGCTTGCTATTATACTGGGGATATTCACTGATTTTTATTTTGAAATTTTTTTTGTTTAAAATAGTTTATATATCCTTTCATCTTTGTTATTTAATATAAAAATTTGTTTCATTGATCCAAATAATTTCAAGTTCGCAAGAGAGAATACTTCTTATTAAATCAAGAAGTTTTATGTATAGTTGGTATAGTTGTGTAGTTGTGTTATTCTTGCTCTCAACTCCATCTCCTCTTGTGTATATTGAGAAGGTGTGTTGTGTTGGTACATCATTAGATTGTTTTGCTCTTTTCAGTATAGTTGAGTGTGTAGATATAGAAGTAGTGATAGATTGTGTGGATAGTAATAGAGTCTAGGTGAAGTGAAGTTGTGAAGAAAAGTTAAGTTTGTGAAGTGAAGTTAATAATTTAAGCGAGAGAGTTTAGTAGTCGAACAAGGTTGTGATTTGTTGTTAAGTGGTGTGTTGTGAGTGAAAGATTGGTTTCGCTAAGATTAGAATCGACTTTGTTAGTGTACAGGAAAATTAGTGAAAGCTAAGTGTTTTCGGTAATCTTCGTAATGGAGTAGTGCCATAGTGAAGATACCTTGAGTTTTGTGATGGGGAGTGAGTAGAGCTGATAGAGGTGCTTTCGTTAGATGATCCAAAATATAAATCTTGTGTTTGGTTTGTCTTCTATACTCACCTCTCATCTCACTCTCCGATTTATAATTTATTGTATTTTTAATATTGTATTGTTATATTGAGCACAATTGAGATACACAAAAGTCGAAATTTTAAATTTTTTTAAACACGCACACCTTCCTCTCTCACACAAATTTAAAAAAACGGTAAACTAGCAAACCTTCTTATTTAAATGCACTGTCCGCATACTTTGTTTGTAAATTTCTTGAAAAGCTTCTTTGTCTATCGACTTTTTACAAGATAGATTATAGATAAGGTTACTTTATTTGTTGATTTGTATCGCCTTTCTAACCTAAAAGAAGCGGGGCGGTCATTGTTATATGAGACTTACGTACTTTAAATTATTGTAAATGGCATACAAGGAGACGTACTTACATTACCATATATTTAATGGTGGGGGGGTCATTTATATTAAAGTCTTTATAATTCCTATGTTCATTTTCTACAGCTCGTAAAGGCTCTCGCCATTTTGGTTATGAGAAAGAATTATATGGTCTTGATCTTCTTCTTCAAGGTGTAAGTTTGAGTTGAAGTGGTGGGGATATTAATTTTTGGACCAAAAAATTAGTTCCATCGGGAAAGACATTTACATCCGTCATCCACGAGGTGATATAAAATATATTTAACGTTTTTGATTTTAAACAACATCATGTTCAATGGAAGACCACATTGCAGTATTTATTCTTTTGAAGATAATTATTGGTATATATTTTGTAATGTGTCAAGATAATCTTATATTGCATTAGGATTCCAAATGGTTTCACAGTTGATCCGGTATTAACAAGGTTAATTGGAAATTAATGGAGATGCCATGCATCTAATTGGATGTCCAATGAGTTTTGGAAAAACATGGGCTTAAAAAAGTTCCAAAAATTAAGAACTTATGGTGGATGGCTTGTTAATTAGTTTGCTATCCGAGAAGCCTATTTCTAACGAACTACGCAACTCTGAATGTTGATTTTCATTCTTCCCCTGAGAGGTGAACCTCCACACCTCCTCCGCTTATGAATGTGAATGGAATAAATGTTTTGGTTTGGGTCAAACCTAGGCCTTCGTTAGCAGGTTTGTCAGTGTAAAATTACTTTCGTGTGGATTCTTTGTTACAACCTTCAATCTAAATTGCTTTAAAATCTTATCTTTTTTGCCACGCTTGATATGGTTATTTGTGAAAGCAAGAAAACCGTACATTATTTGATCAAAGTAAAAATATCTCTAACTGTGTTATTTTGGAAGCCTCAAAAATTCTGTGTCTGTTGTTCTGCCAATCAATATTTTCTGATATATATTTTGCCAAAACCAAATGGATTGTTGAAAATTCCACGTAAGTGGCTCCCCAACTTCAAACCTCGTGAAGGCTTAATTGCGATGCTGTGCTCTCTTATACTGTACTTTCATCTGCTTATTGGATTGTTGACCGTAACTTGCTAATGGCTCTTTGTTGCAATGTGTGGTGAAAAGTGCGTAGTGAATCGGTTTTGCTGCTAAGTTGAGTGCATTCGCTCTCCAATTTGATTACTTGTGCTACAAGGAATGGAGGGATGTATTTTTGGATCAGATTCTCAGTCGGCAATCTCGCTTGCTGCTACCGAAGACGTGCCACCCTGGGCTTTAGCGTCAAATGAATTTGCAGTTGTGTTGGGCTTCACGCGCATGTAACTTTGTGGCTCATCGAGTTGCTAAAGTTGCTTATGTTTCTGATGTAAATTTCATTTTGCATGATAACTTCTTTGTGAAAATTTACCTACACTAGCAACGGTGTGACTTGCTTTGTAATGGTTTGGATTCAGGCTTTGTTAATACATTTTGATGTTCAAAAACAAAATATTTAAATTAAGCAAAATGTACACATAATAATGTATAATTGCATCATCCTCGCCGCTCATCTCTAACAAAATAGTTACATCTTGTTATGGAGTGTCTATACAAAGTTAAATCGAGCAAGTAAATGAACATTATAGATTTGCGTTTCTAAGGTTAACAAAATGTAGTTGCCGCTCCGCCGGCGCGCTCTCCTGCACAACTTATGATTAATCTTGTGCCCTCTCTCTAATCTTAAAAATTAAAAAGATGAAAATCACTATAGTATTTATTAAGTTGTATCGATCTGGAATTAGATGCTGTCTGTTTTTAGATGTGCATTCATATATATTCTAGATTAAAATTAGATGCCATCCTCCTCATCATTACTTACAAACAAAAAATCAATTTATATAAAATTTTAAATCAAATTATACACAACTCTACAAAATTAATAATAAAACACTACATTTATATAATATTAACCTAAAATTTAAAACCTAAAAATATATCTTACTAAGTCCATTACTTAAATATCCACAAAACCATAAATTACTACAAAAATAAAATAATTTCAAACATTAAATATTTTAATTATCTTTTTTATCAAAAACCATTTATGTATCATCTTCCCAAGTGTTTAAAAACATTTTTACCCACAAATAAATTTATCAATAAATCTTTCGCATTGTAATGAATCTGTCTCTAGTAAAGTTCTCTTAGCCATATTGTTTTTAGTAATTATGTAATACCCACGTCAATATTAGAGTCAAATTAAAATTTTAAGGGGAAATAACAATAAATAAAGAAGAACAACTATATGACAACGATCCTCTATGGGAATCAATTATTGATAACAAATTGTTTTTCTAATTTGCAATGCGTGCCAATCCTAATGACCACCGGTTTCCTTTTTCCTATAGAGATACTTAAATGGTCAACAAGAAAACCAATCTCGTAAGAGATATACACGCACTCTCGCGCTCCATTCTCTTCTTAATTATTCATTCCTTATTAATGAGATAATATAGAAAATAACTATAAATCCTTAATTTCATTAATTACATTATAAATAACAAAACATCATAATTATCACTCATCGCTCCCAGCCCACCTGCGCTACAATGATAAATCGCGGCTCCACTCGACATAAAAAAACGTTAATTTAAAATAAAACAAAAACTCTTCCTTCACCATAAACTCTCCCTAAAAACCCTCCTCCTCAACTCTAAATACAAATTAACCCAAAACAAATTATATCAATAAAAAAAACCTAAAACTCCAATAAAATCTACTATTAAATATATCATCCTTCACACCTACACTCTCCCTCCACCTATTCAATAAACTAGTAAAATCATATAACAAATTACCATATCCACTACATCCTATAAAACAACATATTATACAAAAAATATAATACACCTTCAAATCCAGCAACATACCAGCTTGCATCTTGACTCATATAACCAATAATAACACACAAATTTAATATTAGCAACAATTTATAAAAAAAAACCTTTTAAAAACAACATACAAAATATTCCTTCACATTTTTAAATTAAAACCACCACATTTAATTCAAATAAAGACATCTACCCAACCGGCATATATAATTATAATGTATCCTTATGCTCCCATTTACTATCAATTTAATAACATATAAAAATTATCTATTCAACCAACAAAATATCTAACTATTAACAAAAAATTAAATCTATTAAAAACAATATTAAATAAATTAATCCAATAAACCCTGAATATTTGTAAAGTTATAAACCAACCAGTTTTGTGTTAAAATTAAAACATTAAAATATCCTTAAAACCCTCTTACAAATTCAGCCACAAAAATAACTCCATTATATATCCTCCCTTCAAAACTCACAATCATAACTTCTAATCACCCCTTAAATCAATTATCTCTCAAAATATTATTTCATCCATCTTATCTATATACAAAATATATTTCTCCCAATAAACCACAACACAATCAACATACCATATACAAAAAAAAAAAAACTTCACCCATCCAAAAAACCCCACCAACCCCAACCAATCCTCAATCATCACACATTCAAACTACTTTAATCATTAATACATCATATCATCACCTACATTTATTTTATTCAATTATCTATATAACCCATATCTATCTCTTCACTTCAACAATACACCACAAATAAAAAATAAACTACCTAACATAACATAAATTTCACAATTATATACCCAAAAAATATAACACCAACAATAAACATCAATCTTCATCCATCATCCAACTATTACCACAAAATTTTATATTCAAACAAATACTATAAACTACTAATAACACCTAATCCATTATTTAATACCATAAACCTTACTCAACTTCAAAATTATAAAAAATCAAATATTCACTCAGAGATATACTTTTAATCACCATTCAAAATTAATCCAATTCAACTATTAAAAATTCTTATATCACTCTACTTCTAAATAATTAAGTTTCAATTTTTTATCAAAAATAGTTCATCATGCGTCACCACGATGTTTACGACGAGGGAACTGATGAGGAGAAGAGGTAGATTAGATTGTTAAAACTATTCACGTGGGTAAAAACAAATCATCATCAGGGCGTTTTTCCACCAACCAAACACAGTCAATGAAATATATGACCCCGCAAGTGTACTCTATCTAGTATTCATCCCCTACCACGCTGTTATGGGTCACTTCAGCAACGGCGAACTTCCACACTAATCGTCGACTGTCTCGTAACTACAAGAAAAATTCATTAATACCTCTGATGTGGGTTTAAACAGAACATCAATGGTATTTGATCATTCGAGAAGGTGACGGGGATGCAATACATAGAATCTGCAAATGGTGAAACTCTACCCACCCTCTGCCTCACACGGTCGTCGCTCACCAGAAGATCTTGTGCATACGAGCCCCACCGCTTCCGCAAATATTGGAGTCAGGAAACACCAATACACAACAGCAGAAGTGGGTGTTGAATATGAGAAAAAGTGAGCTATTTGAATCAGCAGGATGAAAATAAACCCCTCCTAAATACAGATCTCCCGATTTGGTGTTGTAACAGAGGAATAATTAGTCAGGTGTGAATGAGTCGTTCAACCGTTGTTTTTTAGATGCGCCTGGTCAGTAATAGCAGGCTGGGTAATCGTTATATGAGCACTCAACAACACTAATATAATATTTTCATCTATATTAAACATAATAAAATTTGTATCTATAGTCCTATCAGCTTTCATAGTTATAGTACCATATGAGTTCACACCAATGATTAATTAATCCTTTACACGCCATATTTTATACTTCAGATTGCTTTTGCTGCTACCTTGAGTGTCTTAGGTAATCTGCCAAGGAGCTTCTTCCGTTTCCTTATAATGTGGTATGCGATCTAAACGCTTGTCTTGTTGACATCCAGCTCAAAAAAAACTCACGTGCCAATGCAGGATTTTGCTCACATTCACCGCAGCCGACCTCCTCATCAAAGTCACAGGTCGTTTCTGTTCATAGCAGATGAGTCCTCATCCTACTCAATCCGTGGCGTTGTAGAAACAATAGGCACGTCTGCTGAGGCAAATCTCAGCTGTAATGTTGAACCAAGCGCACTTGTGTTCTTTTCGAGGGGTGTGGATGAGCATCCTCGGCAAGAAAATCAGCAGGGATTTCAATCAGATGGAGGGCCTTTCTTATAGCCAACAGGACGGACAGCAGATTCAGAGATATTACGCTTGAGGGAAGAACATCAGTAGAGAGAGAGCATGAAAATGCGCAAAAGTGAAAGTATTAAACTCTGTACTGGATGTCGATCTCCTACCGCGGTATTTAGTAAGATGAACTCCTCTCTTCGCATTTCTACATATCTCAGAGGGAACGTGCTTGATGTGACCAGAGCTTAGATGCCATACGGGATATTCTTCACAAGGTAACAGCATCGTTCATCGCTACCTCACACTCATCATTCTGTCGGCTAGAGCATACACCAACGTGCTGTCATCAACTGTTTTACTAAGTCACACTATCTCGCGTCCTCACGTCGCCTAAAAGATTAATTATGATTTTCTGAGTTCTAGTTGTTCCAATGAATTTTACGATTACACTGTCACGCTTGGCAGAAAACTTGTTAGAAGTGAGGTTCTTGCCTACCAAGAACATCGGTTTTTGTAGTAGGAGCATTATCTGGCCAAAAGCCGCTGCCTCCCTCATTCGGCCTACTCCTCCAAAGACTCTGGGCCTCCTCCGTGCCTACTCGCCGCGACATCCTCGCCGAAATGAGCTCGCTACTTACTGCACCTCTCGCCGCGCAACAGGTAAATAAGGTGGCATGCATTGGTAGGGGAACAAGATATAGGTTCACAAGAGAGGGTCAACAAAATTCATAGGGACGGCGGCTGTGGGAAAAATGATTTGGTCAATAGAATAGCGCGTCTCGCAAATATCAGATGTTTAGTGCAGGGCAAAAACCACTGCTCCTGCGGCTTCTCAAAACTAAGGTCTGAGTGGGGGGGTAGGTGGTTTAGGTGACGGAAAGAAGGCCTGGTTTAGTGTAGGTGAGACAGGGTTAGGAATAATTTGTTCAGGCTTGCCTTTCGGTTGTTGATTCCTAAAAGGGGAAAGGGGGAGTGATGTCGCCGGATGTGCTCAGATGTATACAAGCGTTCATGTTTGAAGATTTTGCATCAATCAGGCATGCAGAGCAGCAAAGGCAGCAATGGTGGTGTAAAGGTATTTTAGGCATTTATAATTCATATTAGAAAAGTTTGGTAAAAGCAGAATGGGTTAGGGGTTCGGTCGCCTGTCTCGATGGCCAAAGAATTTTTAACTCCTCTCACCTTGGGTCATTAAAAATTTATTCTTTTTAGATTAATTCGAATAACCTTCCAAAATCACACGAGACAATATTAATAAGTCGAAAAACAAAAAAGGGCTGTGGAATGTAATTGTGAATTGGAAAATACGCTTGGGGTATTACAATGAAAATTGTATGCACAGAAATCCATGAGGAGATAAATGCGACTCGCATCCTCCCTCAGAAAAAAAAGTAAGGGTTTTTTGTGGATAATTTCCTCGCAACCACCTTTCCAAGAAAAATATATACTTTGATGTTCAAGATTCATTTGGATATCAGTGTAAATGGCCAATTGGATAATACGATACTACGGTTCAATAGTAGCAATAGGATGGAACAGAGGATTGGGGAAGGAAGTGTTGAAAAAGTTTGCACAATGAGTAACAGGGGGGGGTATGTGCTAAGACGTTAATAATTGAGAGTTGGTCAAAAGTGGGGAGTTATGGAAAGTTGGATCTTTCTAAGTAAGGATTTGTGGGTGAACATCTTGTTGGAGTGGATTTGAAGTAAAGAATGTGTTGAATAAAAGAGTTATACAAAAGAAAAGATTTTGTGATATGTGAGGAGTTTTAATTGAAAAATTATGGGATTTTTAGTATTGTGTAATGTGTGAAAGTTTAACTACTCTCCTTCTCTTTGATGTTCTCTTAAAGTTTAATTGGAAGTTGAAGTATTGAGTGAAAAAAAACTTGCTAGAAGCACTGGTCAGACAAGTGGTGAGAAATATATATTAGATTTTAAAACGTTCCAACCTCATATTAATTCTTTTTAGAAGAGTTTTAATTAAAAGTCAGAACAAGTCTTTAAAAAAACATAGAGTAAAATTAACTAATAGAATATACAGTGAGGCAAAGATTAGGGCAGATACAATATATAGAGTATTGGGACAAATTGAAAAAGTTTATGGATAGAAAAAACAGCAATATTCAAAGCTGATTTAAATTTTATCATAGAAATAATTATTTTCTTAATAAGTCAAAAACTTTAGTAAATTGAAATTTATAACAAATAGTGATACAAACTCTAGAAATTAGAAGAATGTAAATATATAGAAATAATACATAATATGAGAGTTAATAAAATAGATTAAAATTATACAAAAGCACTACAGCAGAGGATAAACTAACGGAATATAGAATACCGCAAAAAAAATTCCAGCAAGAGGTATAGTAATATATATAGTAAAGCAGAAAAATTTAAGATAGGATAATCAGCCAGACTAGTATAAGAGAACAATTTAATAGAAATGTAATATATTTTTCTTTCTCTCTGTAGTTGTTGTTAGAGAGAGATGTGGTAGTTATCCTTTTGTATGGAAGATTTGGTTTCTGATGTTAATATATATAGAGTATGACTGGTAGTTATTTTTGTTGGTACTGCGCCGCGCGCGCTGCTGGTTGACTATGGTTTTGCTGGGGTAGCTATATTCTGTGGAGATTGGTTTATGTTTTGGTAGTATATGTTCTGTGGGTGGTAGTTATTTATCTGGATGTTTGTTTTAGTGGTAGTATGGTTATGATGTGATTTGGTACTGAGGTGGGTATTTTGTGGTGGATATTTTGTGATAGGGTGATGTTTGGTTTGTATGGTTCTGTGGTGATTATTCATGATTTGGGTCTGTTTATGTCAATACATATATATGTGTGGTAGTTTGTGCATTGGTGTTTGTTTGTGGTGATTTATTTTGTGTTAGCCTTATTGATTTTCTGTTAGTTGTATTGTGGTTGGTTGGGCTAATCACTAGTCAATTATTCATATTATCAAATATTTAAACATAAATATATAAATTGTTTAATATTTTAATAATTAAATATTATAAAAAACTCAATAAAAATATAAATAAAAATAATATACGAAAATACTAATCATAAATAAAACAATTAATATTTAATTTGTTAACAGAATATTCTTGTAAAATATTAATAAATAAATCAAAATATTTAAACTTGTATACACATAATAAATAAAAAAACATTCAAAAACACAAATACTTAACACAAAATACAAAATAACAATAAAACAAACAAAATTTTACTTATTTTACATCTAAAATTTTATTTATATTAATTTCAAATAACTACAAATTTAAAATATTTACTATTAAAAATACTTTTTTTTATATATAAATTACAAAAAATTTAACTCAACTAATAATATATTAACATAATAATAATTTTTATTAAAATATAATAAATTTTAATAATAATATCACATTAATTATCAATAAAAATTTATTTTTAAATTTAATTATCAAAAAAATAAAACATTTCAAATATAAATAATACAAATATTATTTAATCAAACTAACAATTAAAAATAAATATTTTATAAAAAAATCACAAAGTCTTTATAATTATAACCTAACTAAAAAATATAAAAAATAATATTTTTTACTATAAATAAATAATAAAAAATTAACATTTTTTATTTAAAATCCATTCAATATATATTCTATATATCTATTATATTTTCTATATTACCTATTTAATACAAATAAATAACTTATTTTTCTATTCTAATTTAAAATAACATTAATTTATAAATAACATATACTACTATAACTAAAATTTTAAATATATTTATAAAACATTAATATTATAAACAATCATAAATTTTTAAAATATATAATTAATAAATCGTCAAAAAAAATTAAAATTATCAAAAATTTAATGTTGGAATTAGATAATCTAAAATTTAATCAATATATTAAAATTTTAATATTATAATATAAAACTAATAATTTACTTCCTATTATATAAATAACCTAAAAATTAATCTTATAATTTTTAATCCTTTAAATTATTTAAACACTATATAATTTTTTATCAAAATTTTAAGACAATTATAATATTACGCTTTAAAACCACTATTTCCTACTTAATTTTTATTCATAAATATATTTCATATTCAACTATAATATAATTTAATAATTAATCCTAAATTTATAACTAATAAAATTTAAATTTTAATTCTATTCTTTAAAATTATTTACAAATATCTTTCTAAAAATAAAATTTAACTAAAATAAAAATCATAAAAATTAAATAATATTATACATAATTATATCATAAATAATAATTAATATTCTAAAAATTTATCTTTCTATTTTATATTAATTAATAATTATTTAAATTATTTATTAATAAATAAATTTCAACTCATCCAATATTAATTTCCTTATTAATAAATCTAAAAAAAATACCACATTAATTACATAATTTATCTAATATTTTATAATCTACAAATAATATCTAAATTTTCTCCTTTCAATTATCAAATACACTTATTATTAACTCCAATTCATAATTAATAACATATTATATCTCACATTAAAATCTAAATACACATACTAATCAATTATAAATTCTAAATAAAAAAATAATTAAAACACAAATATATAAACATTAAAACTCTTTAATCTTAAACTAAAACCTAAATTAAACATCTTATAAACAAAATATTATACTATAAAACAATATTAAATAACAAACAATTAAATTAATAAAAATCTTATTATAATATTAATATCTACATCAACAAAACAACTTCAATTAAAATTAATCTACATTTAAAAAAACTAAAATCATCATAAAAATACCATAAACATACCATAATATAAATAAAATTTTACAACTCCAAAAAAATTACATATTCATCTTTTCAATTATAATTAATATTAACTTAATATCAAATCCTACATATCTCAAAATTTTTACAAAAAATTATATAATAATTTAATATTAATCATATCTAATAATCTTATTTAATCCATCTCACAATAAACAAATTAATATACACTAATTTTATTCAATATAATACAAATATTACCCTATCCCAAAATAAAATTTCTTATATTTCAATTCTCAACAAAAAAACAATAAAACATTATATTGTTTTTTTTTTCACCCCTAAATTTACAAATAATCTAATAAAAACAATCTAATATTAAACATTTACCTAAAAAAATCTAACAAAATAATATTTAAAAAAAATATATTAACAATTACAAAATTACTATATTATATTAAATTCACATCTTTCATAACATAAAAAAATATATAACCAAATCATATATTCCTTCTAAAAATTTCTTATCAATTAAAATATATATCATTCCCAATAACTTATAACACAATTTAAAAATTTCATAAAAAATAAATTTCTAAAAAAATATTAATAATCTTATACATTTATAAACATAAAAAATATAATATAATATATATTACAATTAAAAAAACTCTATAAATCAATAAAAAAACAAAAAATAAATTATAACTAAAACTAAAAAAAAAAAAAAACCAAAAAATAAAACTATAATAAAAACACCAATTATAAAATCAATTTATAATTACATTACTAATATTTACAAATCTTTAATATAATACACCCTATAAACAAACAAAACCCAACACAAAAACATATATACCCATTATTATATTTTATTAAATTAACCTAAATATCATTATTATAACCATATTAAAAAAAAATTATCTATTACTAAACTCCCTTACATTATTAAACCCAATTCACTAATCCAACACCCAATAATTTAAATACAAAAATAAACACCTCTAATTACTACATCTCTTATTACTAAAAAAATAAATTAATATCTTAAATCCCATAATTTTACAACCAACAATCAACTAAATTCCCAATTCATATAATAACCTTTATAAATAAAACCCATAAAACAATCTCATTACTACAAATACTTCACACCCAAAACACATAATATCCCTTTCCTAATATAACTCTCATAATAATACCTAATAAATATAAACTATAACATATAAAAAAATAATATTATATTAAAAACTAAAATATAATATAATATAATATTTACAATTAATAATAAAACACAATCAATCTAATCATCTATCACTCCAATTCAAACTCTACCCCCTAAATTTTCTTCAATAATTTCAACCTTACTATAATAAAATAATAACTCTATAATAAAATAACTAAAACTACTAACATATCACTAAAACTCAAATAACAAAACATAAAATAATTAATAAACTAATCATCTCTATCAATATAAATAAAAATACAAAACAAACTTCAAAATAACAAATACAACAACAAAATTCATTACCTATCTAATCCAATCATAAAATCTAAAACACACAAAACAAATAAAATTAACAAAAAACCCTCCCAAATACCTTTAATTCTCAATCAACTTCCCCCAAAAAAACTTACTCAACTCTTCCTATAACAATAATAAAAAAAAATCAATAATAAACTACAAAAATTAATACTCCTCACTAATATAAAATAACAAACCCCAAACCAACAACTAACCCAAATACACACCAACAAACCTAAAAAACCACAAACACCACCAACCCACCACCACCCCAAACCAAAAACAACAACAAAAAACAACAAAAAAACCAAAACAACAACACAACCCCATCACAACACCACCCACAAACAAATAACAAAAAAACAAACAAAACCACCACAACCAATCACACTAAAAACAACAAAAACAAACTCCACAAACAAAACCAAAATAAAACACCACAAAAAAAAAAAAAACAACCAAACACACACAAAAACCAAAAACAACAAAAAAAACAAAACAACCAACCAACCAACCAAACTCAAACCCAACTAATCAATCACACCAACAAATAACACACAAAAAAAAAAAACAAAACACAATACAAACAAACAACCCTCCACAAATACATTCTTCAAAACAACAATACAACCAACCCACTCCAAAAAACACAAAACTAACAAAAATATACTCTATCCCAACATCTACCATTTTTTTCTAAATTAAACTCTCCCATTCTTATCATTCTCCAATAAACCACCTCATACATAATACTATTTATCCTCATCATCCATTCACACCATACCTCCTCAACAATCCAAAACACCCAATCCCCCCTCTCAATCCAAACTACTCCCACACTCTTCATCCAAAACCCCTACTATCCCAACTACTCAAACACACCTTATTCACAATCAAAACATATATTAACAAATAAAACATCATAAACATCACACTTAAACATTACACCACCAAATCTCAACCCACCTACTTCTCAAAAATCAATCACACATACTATTAAAAATAACCCCATCACCTTATTCCTTAAAAAATACTCTACAAACTCAAAACCCTTAATACCACCACTCTCTACACTACACATCCCAAACTCTACCTAAATCCCCCAACACTTAAACCACTACTATTAAATAAACTTTCTATTCATCAAATCTTTTATCTAATATTAATCCCACCTAAAATTCATCCTACAATCCTCACCAAAAACAAAAAATAAAACCTTCCTAAATAATCCCCAATATTAATTATCCTCTCATCATACAAAAAAAACTCTAATAACCAATTTCATCCCATATACAAATTCACAAACACAAACAAATCTAAACATCAAATTTAAATAACAATAATCAACCCTTACCCATCTCTAAAATCAAACAAACAATACATCTAAAACACTCCCAAACTATAAAAACAACCTTCCACTATTCATTTCAACCTAAAATAATTCCACAAAAATTACCCCCTACAAAATCCATCCCCACAATCTCTCCTACAAATCCTCATACAAACCACTTACTCAACTCTATACTCCCCCATCAACTACACATAAACACTCTTCCTTAACTTAACAACTCCTACAATTAAATCACCTCAATCCTCTACAAAACCCTCATCATAAAAATTAAACTCCTTTACACCCATCATAAACACAACAATACCTCCCAAATCACTACCTCTCCAATCAAACTTCCCCCATCATCAATAAATTCCCCACTCCTTAATTAATACTACAACAACTAAAACAACATAACATAATAAACCCCCCCAAAATCAATCAACAATATAAACCAATATCCAATCCACCCTACATACTACCATCCCTAACAATCCCTCCTCATCACAACTCCTTCACACCACCTTCAAAAACTATTAACTCTCCTCAAACTATTCACTCCACATCTCCCCATCTTCTACAAACCACATACAACCCACAAAACTTCTATCCCCCTACTCAAATCAACCCACAAATACCACATTCCATATCTAAACCAAAACTCACTCCCCAAAACCACCCCCCAACCCCAAACCAATTTATCACTAACACAAAAAACATAACCAAAAACAACCCAAACAAATCAACCCCAACCAACCAATACCAAAAACTACTACACCAACTCACACACTAACTCACCTCAACCACTCACAACCCATAACACACAACATCATTTACCCCACTATCACAAACCAAACAAACAATAATACCAATCAAACAACAAAACCCACAACCCAAAACAAACACAACATCAATTCATAACCTACTACAAAAAAATACATCTTCCAATATAAATTACAATTCCCCTAAAAAAAATAAACCCTCCACCCTTCAATCAATTATTCACACATTCAAAACCCCCCTTACCTATATATCCAACCCTTATCCCCCCACTATTTCCAATACTATAAAATTTCAATATATACCACACAACTCTACTATTCTTATCCCAACCAAATTTATTATTACATTCACTATAATTATTCTATAACACATTTAAGGGGTGCTCCCATCATATACCTTTCCCTCTTGCTCATCTTTTTGGGAGCACCTTATAAATTCGAACCATTCTCCCTATCTTATTATTGTACTCAATTTGAATTCCAAAATATTATATAAAAAACATTTTTTAAATCTAAAAATGTTTTATTTAAAACGATAATAAACAAAATTTTTTAATTTTTATAAAACGATGTGATTTTAAATAACACCCCACCATTGATCTTCCCCTTCCACCTACAACATTAAGCATTTAAATTATTCATACTTTATCCCGTCGCACTCTACGAACCTCCTCTCTTCGCAATTGAAAAATTACTACTAAATACTTTTTTTTAATTAATTTTTACCTCTCACTCTCGCCTTCTATCCTACACTTTTGTGATATCAAACGTTAAGAGATCAAAAAATATTACAAATTATTAATTAATACTTTAATAACAATATTTAACCTTTTTTAATAATCCAACCAACTAACATAAAACCTTAAAACACCTTATTACACATATATATAATTTGTTTAAAATAAATATCACCATTTTTTTGTAAAAATTAAAAAGGCTCGCGCATTTAGCATTAGTACAATGTACGGTGACATAAAAGCACCCCAATAATAGCACTCTACCTTGTTCGAGCCGACACTACGGAATCTAGCTATGATATATATTAAAAAAAACAAGTTAGACGAACAAGGACACACCATTCTAACCTGTAGCAACGTGGAAAAATATTTAAACATGTTGATAAAGCTTAACAAGTGTTACCTGTCTATTTGTGCTTAACTAACAATACACAAAATTATATCAAATTGACTTCTATCTTTATGGGATTTGCCAAATCTATATTAAACTAAACAAAATAAAGTCTAATAAAAAAATATAATAAAACCACATAATCGACACTTTTCCATAAACCTAACAGTGTATAAAACACAAGCATGCATACATCAAATAGAAATAATATGCTTGAAGCATATTAATACAACATACATAAAATTAAACTACAAAGATCCTATCATTCCTAGAATTCCATAGGACTTGCTTGCAAAAGGTTGGTTGACAATTATTTAAAAATGGCTAAACATTTTAGTTTGGTAAAAGTGATGGTGGTGGTGGTGAATTGGGTGGTTGAGGTTGTGAGAGCGTGTGTTCTATGTAAGAAAACGTGTATTGGAGTTCATCTCTCAATCCAAAGATAAGAGTACGGTTGTGAATGCAACACAAACATAAGTCTCTATGTGCCTCAAGAAGGTTTCAAGGAATGGGATGACCAAAGATAGGTGGAGAAGGTAATGGAGTATTAAATTGGACATCAAGTGGCGTAATTGGTAAAAGGGTGAGAGTGATGTCTATTGATGTATTATCTTGAGTTGGAGGTGGAGGAAGAACTCTTGGAGGAGGAGATGTTGACGAGTTTAAGTAACCATTGGTTGATGGTGATGTAGATGATGTTGGTGATTTGGGTGTGTAGTCAATGGAGGATGAGGAAGTAACTTTGGTTGATGGTGTTTTTGAAGTTGCATTAGGAGCACTAGGGGATGAGAGTTGATGTTCGGGTGATGGGGTTTTAGTGTCATCATGAGTTAAATCTACAAACAATTGTTTTGATGGAATGATGTTAATTTTTGGTCTTTTAGAGGCTTTGGAAATGGAGGCTCTAGTGGATGCCATGGTGGTTTATGGTGGTTGATAGAGAATGAAGAAGATGATGAGATGGTGGTGATCATTTGGAGGGAATTTATTGGATGAGAAAGGTTTAAAAAAGGAATAGATTTGAATTGGTTTAAGAATTTCTAAAATATGTTCGAGTTTTCTGGGTAAAGATAGCTGAGACCAGATAAAAGAGAGTCAAAAAGCAAAAAGAAACAGTAAAATCTGTGAATCAGATGGCCGGTCACCTTAATTAATGGCCGGCCCCCTTATCTTTAAGGGGACCGCCCTTATGAATTAAAGGGGCCGCCCATCTGGTGATTTTTAGACGACCAAAATTTTGATTTTTGTAAAATTTTTGTGAGAAAGGTTATGTTTTGGTGGTCAATTTGCAGCAAGTCCCATGTGAACATATATATGCATGAAATCAAGTATATCATGTATGTTTGCAACAAAAAATATATAAAACAAGGATGCATAATTATAAAAGCATACTAGTGATTCATAGAAATTACAGGTCCTAAGAAAGCTTAAACAAGTTCAAGTTCTTTCGACTAAGTCGGGCTGTCATCACACAATTAATTAAACATAAACATAAGTTCACATAAAGTCTTAAACAGAGTATTCTACTAAGCTAATCATCCTTCAACGTCTTCATTTCTTTTTCTTCCCGAAGACTCCTCGTAATGCCTTGCCAAATGATTTGAATCCACCTATAAGTTCCTTATGCATTTGTTGTGTTTGATTGAGCAAGTCGGTTTGATGTTCGAAGAGAAGTTCATCATTTTGTTCAGAAGAAGTGGGAATGTCGTATTGTTGGTAATCGATAGGTTCGAGAGAGTTTAGGTAAGTAGTAGGAGATGGGGTACTAGTACGAGAAGCACCATCATCCTCATCATCATCTCCTTGGTGAGATGAAGATCCACGGTTATGATGGGTGAAAGTTGATGAGACAGAGTGACGGGCTTTTCCATGATCACTTCGAGGTCGACGAGTAAGTTTTAGAGCAAGTGGACGCATGACTCGATCAACGACATTGTAGATGCCATTGTCAAGATGAGGGTAGTGTTCCATGACATGTCGAAAGAGACGTGTTAAGAACATACCATAAAGAATATGGGCTTTAGGATTTGTCCGTGCACTTTTAATTCTTTTGACAAAGAAATAGGCAAGATTATATTGTTGCTCGGCTAGGATACAATATAATATATGAGCAAGGCAAGCCGGGAGATGGTCTCGGTGTCCTCCTAATCCGAACACATTCTTATAAATGAGTTCGTTCCATCTTTTCATGTCTTGTCTAAGTTCTTTTGTTAGAACTTGATTTGGTAACAGAATGATGTTTTTGTTTTTAATGGTGCGGTTAGGATCAATACGTTGAAATTGAAGAAATTGATGAATTTCTTCAGGAGTAGGAAGGTCGGTATGATATGGTCCTTCGGTTTCTTAGGAGTATGCAAGAGAACCAAGATCCCATTCGTTTGTGAATACGGCTTGGCCATTGAATGGAATTTTGAGGATTTGACTGAATTGTTAGAGGGAGAGAGTGATGAATTCGTTTTGAATCATGAAAGAGATAAGAATGACGCTGAAGTCATCTCTTTGAAGGGTGACTTGACTGTAAAAGTCCAGAATAAAACGGGGGACATTTGGCTCATTAATTTCGTAGAGACAATTGAGACGTATGTTAGAAAAACAACGATCGATGTGATCAGATGTGTAGTAAAGTTGATCAACAACTCTACCCTCATGAATGCATCGATTTTCGATAGGTTTGTAGAAGTGTGCGATAGTAGAAGAAATACCGGGTGTTTGGGATACTTTGGGAATGTAAGAACGGGTAAAAGAGGTATCACCAACTGTTGCTTGAGCCATGTTTATCACCTAAACAAGATAACAACGAAATAAATTATTAAAAGAATAATAAAATATATATTTTTGAAAAATGACAAATGTGGGACAAGGATTACTTTGACTATAAAAATAAAATCCTAAGAAGTAGTCCATATGTTTCTTAAATTATTTTTCACTTAATCTAGGGTGTCGAAGAGTATATATTAGTTATATATTTTTTTTGGGTAAAGGGTTACCCCGGTAAATTGTATTAATCACAGAAAAGTTAAGTACAATGGAATGTAGCTGAGATGC
>BQNB010105401.1:0-11800 GCA_026074375.1 Tanacetum coccineum
AGGAAGATCATTAAACATGCTAAGGAAATAAAATTATTAAAAGCAATAGCCCCTAGCCGATTAAATGTAGAGCCAAACCTTTCATGTTCCAAACGTACTTCGTTAAAGTCACCCATAATCACGGTATCACCTTCCCACCTATCAATTAACATACGAAGATAATCCTATAAATCACGCCTTTCATTCAACTCTTGAGGAGCATAAACAGAGATAATAAGAAGCTTAGAAGAAGTTGGAGTCTAAGTGCCCATCAAAGCAACAAAATAAGACATGTTCTTTAACAAACATGTTAGGATCCCAAACACAAATGATACCTCCTGAGCAACCAACTGAAGATCTAACAACATGGTCAAACATCAGATTTCCCCACAAATCCTTCATGGTACGTAAATCAATATTCTTCGCTTTAGTTTCTTGAATAGTGACAAAATTAATTTTATGTTTCTAACATAACTCCTTAATCCAACTCCTTTTAGCCTTGTTTCTAAGGCCTTGAATATTTAAAGACAAAAAATTCATCTAACAACATCAAAATCTCCTTGTGAGCCAATAATTGTCTTAATATTTTTAACACAGCCTTCCATATTGTAACCCATGGTTTGGCCAACCTTAACCAATTCATCCATTAAATCTAAAATAGATCCGCCTACCTTACTTTTCTGTGAGTGAGAGTTCATACTACGTTGTGATGAAAATCCACGGTTCGTACATCAGTCTTTGAGCTTGTTTGAGAGAGATTGTACACGCTCATTAGTATCTTGGATAATTTCTTCCTCTTTTTTTTCTTGTTCATTGATATCTGGTGTAAAACCAGGAGGGTATTTCAGTTCTTTACTACAAGAGTTACAAGCCTTATTTTGTTGCCCATCCAATATACCGTGAATATTAAAAGGATCTTCTGATTGTGTTCCTACCTCTCCTATTTTGCTGCAGTTGACATCTTTATGAACAAAATCATTTTCTTACATGAAACTCGATTTCAAAACTCTATCAACATCACTCTCAGTTTTATCGGCTTTATTGGCAACATCATCTTCTTGTGATTCCTCATCAAAAGAAAGAACGTCTTGGATATCTTCTTGAAAATTTGGAAGCCAAGCATCCAATTCCTTAACACGAATCTAAAAAACTTTGCCTTGTACTATTATTTTCTTCCTTTCATTGATAATCACATCCATTTTGGTTTTTAAACACAAGTGTTTACATGAAAAAGATTTTAAACCTGTGTCTTCCCACTCCACAAACTCACCCTATAATGATGCAATCTTACAAAAAGTATTAGGAGTCCATACTTTGATAGGAAGACCCTCAATCAAAACCCAAACAATCTTTTCATCATTTACAAAAGAGCTAGTCACTTGAATAATATCAGTGAACCAAGATCTAACACCAGTGTGGTTAAGAAATTTCTCTTTAGATGCGAGAGAATCCAACTCAAAGAGAACCCACAACACTCCTAGATATGAAAGCTTAACATTTTGAAAACCGAGAATAAAAGGTTGGTTAGGGATAGCAGAAACGTCTTTTGCCTTTCCTATAAGAGACATGGCATAGTCATACTCCTTAATACAAGATTCATCAATAACCAAAGTAGGTTTAGAATTTTCAGGAAAAACTTGTGATTAATTTCCATCCTTAAGGACATAAACAAAAGAACTTTTCGAATTCTCCATATTTGTCCCTTTAGGAATGAAAGTATTGGTCCTCTAGGCATGGAGGAATTGGGTTTTTGTGGCCTTTCAAATCTCACATAGTTTGCGTGTAAATGGTAGCTTCCAATCCAAATCGTACATAGATTCGCCACTAAACGCTCTAAATTAATTACCTTAATGAAACGATCAAAGGCGAAGCATTTTACCTTATTAAGATACCATAAATTGTAATGAAAACAGCACAACCCTACAAAGAGCATACACACCTTCCAAAGACACGCATGTATAATTCTTATGGAAATTAGGTCACAAAAGACTTGATTAGAAATCTTCGGGTCAAAAACGCGAAAAACGCAATTTAAAGGATAAAACCCTAAAATTAATATCGGAAGCGACTAAAAATCACGAAACACTTAGGAAAGCTAATATAACACATATAATGCCTAAATATTATTTTAACCGATGCCGGAACGCGTCCGATGATGTTTTTTAGTTTTTACGCAGTTTAGTTCCTCGGTAAATTGCCAGATTTAAATGTAACGTATAAAATTTAAAGTAAATGTAACGTATAGGGTTATAATAAAAAGATTGTTATAATAAAAAGGGTAAGTTAAGATCCTAGCCATCGGATCAAATCTTGCTAGATCAAAAACTGGCGGTGGCATTTTGTAAATAACTCAAACTTCAGGGTCAATTCTATAATATCAAAAATATCAATAATTGCGCCCTTTCTTTTCCCCATTAACACCCGATCAGTTTTAATTTCAAACAAAAATCCTCTCTCTATATAAAAAAACACAACAAATTTAACACCACAGACCTCCAAACTATTTTTCCGAGATCAAATCTAATCGCATCACCAGTTGTGAACACATTTATCAGATCTTACACCACTTGGTAACTATATATTACTGCAATTATTTGTTAATATCTTACTGCATCGTTTTTTTAATTAAATCGTGTTTATGTTTAATTTTTAGAACGGTTGAAGTGGGAAAATCGACATCCATCTCTACAAGTATGTGTTTGAATTTATTTTAATTTTAGTTGAAATGCAATAGGTGTTAAATTTATGTCAGATGTAGTAGTTTATGGTAAATTGATATATAGTATGGGTGAAAATGATAGTTTTTGGCTGATTATGTGTGTGATTTGTTAGAAAATGAACTAAGATGCATTAGGATATTGTTTGGTGTTCATAGGAATGATTTATATTAAATATTGTTTGCCGTTTGTGCAAAACATGATTGTGAGTGCCTGATTATCTTTGTGATTTGTTAGAAAATGAATTGAGATGCATTAGGATATGTTTGGTGTTCATAGGAATGATTTATGTTAAATATTGTTTGCTGTTTGTTCAAAACATGATTGTGAGTGCCTGATTATCTTTGTAATTTGTTAGAAAATGAACCGAGATGCATTAGGATATTGTTTGGTGTTCATATGGATGATTTATGTTAAATATGGCTTTTCGTTTGTGCAAAACCTGATTGTGCGTGTCTGATTATCTTTATGATGTGCTAAAAATTAACTGAGATGCATTAGGTTATTGTTTGGTGTTCAATAATGATTTAGGCTAAATGTGGTTTGCGTTTGTGCAAAAAATGATTGTGCGTGCTTGATTATGTGTGTGATGTGCTAGAAAACGAACTTAAATGCATTAGATTATTGTTTGGTGTTCATCGTGAAGATTGAGGCTAAATGTGGTTTGCTGGTTTTATGAAAAAATGATTGTGTGTGCCTGATCATGTGTGTGATGTGCTAGATAATGAATTGTAATGCAGTAGAATGTAAGTTGGTGTTCATAGGGATGTTTTAAGATAAATGTGGTTTGCCGGTTTTGTTAGAAAATGAATTGAATATGCATTAGGATATTGTTTGTTTATATGTTTGTATGAGTAATGCTTTTGTTGTAAAGAAGTGATGCAGTAGGTTCTACTTTGTGGCAAATAATGTTCGATTCGCTTAATTATAGTGTCTTTTACATGTCGAAAAGTGTATGTTTATGTGTTTGTATGAATGATGCATTTGTTGTAAAGATGTGATGCAGCATGTTCTATTTTTGTGGCAAATAATATTCGATTAGGTTATTTATGGTGTATTTTACATGTCAGAAAGTGTTTGTTTATGTGTTTGTAAGAGTAATGCATTTGTTGTAAAGAAGTGATGCAGTAGGTTCTACATTTATGGCAAATAATATTCGATTAGGTTAGTTATAGTGTATTTTACATGTCAAAAAGTGTTTGTTTATGTGTTTATATGAGTGATGCAGTTGTTGTGTTGAAGTGATGCAGTAGGTAACTGTTAGTTGCACATGAAAATGATAACGATCTTTTATAGAAAGTGGTCCATATACTACACTCTAATGATTACAATAGTATGTTTTATGGAAACCTGAAGGTAGTATTTTGGGTCAACCCGGTCCTAAAAGTACCAAAATTACCTGTTTGACCTGTTGTCTAAACGAATGGTCCCACCCATGTTACCACTTCTGAATTCTAATGGATTTGGTTGCTTTAAAGTTATTGGCAAGCCATGCAAGGATAACTGAATTCAAGGATGTTGAAGAAAAGAATGCCACCATAAAAGCGTTTTTGTCTGCTAGACAGCATACTCACACTTTATAGTGGATTATACACTTAAGGACATCTACATGAGGGAACTTGGTTTAAGTAGCCAAATGGATTTTTTTGTTGCGACAAAGTAGTCAAGTGTCGGACGATTATAACAAAATAGCCAGGTATCTGGCAGGCGTCTTTACGGACACTAAAAATTTAGAGAAAAAAATCAAGTCTGTAATTTGAAGAAAAAAGTAAATGTATACATGTTATTTAACATTGTTTGGGCAAATCTGTAGTAAAAGATAAATTTATGCAAAAGTGTTTGCAGGCTCGTAATATACACTATTTTTGCTACTTTGATCAGTTTCCCTTAAAGTGAAGCCACGAAAAAATATGAAGTTTAACGGATTCCATCGATTACATAATGAAAGCTGGTTGGTTAGATCTAACCCACAAAAATGTTAAAGAGAACAAACTATTTGGGAATAAATTAACGGCTAAACCATAAAAAATGCTGATTTTTTTGTTAATACAACTTTTTTTTGTTATTTTGATTTTTTTTTCAGTATTGTGATGAGAGGAGTTGTTTGTAAGAAAAATGTTGCTCATAGACGGATGACATCAAGAATAGAGAAGCCTCGTTTCTTACTTCTTGGAGGAGCTCTTGAGTATCAGCATGTTTCTAACCACATATCAAGTTTTGATACTCTGCTGCAGTAGGTTTGAGGTTTTTTAATTTCTATTTACCCCATGTTACTTCCAATTTTAGCTTTGTAAATTTAGTATTGTCTGTATGCAGGAAATGGATCATCTAAAGATGGTTGTGGCAAAGATAGACGCACACCAACCGGATGTTCTTTTGGTTGAGAAATCAGTTTCGCAATATGCACAAGAATTCTCTTTGTAAAAAGACAACACTTGTTTTGAATATCAAAAGGCCACTTCTGGAACGAATAGCTCGGTGCACAGGCACTCAGATAGTTCCTTCAATCGACCATCTATCGTCTCAGAAGTTGGGAATTAGAATACTCTGATATGTTTCGTGTTCAAAGGTTCCAGGAAGAGCATGGAATTGCTGGACAAGCTGGCAAGAAGATGGTGAAGACACTTATGTACTTTGAAGGCTGTCCAAAGCCATTTGGTTGCACGGTAAGTAGTTAAAAGAAGAAAGTATTATCTTGTTGAGTAGTATATTTTCTTATAAATATATTGATTGGAATTTTCAGATATTACTTAGAGGTGCGAATGGTGACGAGTTGAAGAAAGTAAAACACGTTGTCCAGTATGGTGTTTTTGTTGCTTATCATTTGGCATTAGAGACATCTTTTCTTGCTGATGAAGGAACCTCCCTACCAGAGCTCCCATTGAACGCTGCTGCACTAACAGTTGCACTTCCTGACAAACCATCGAATATTGAACGATCAATTTCCACAATTCCTGGTTTTACCTTTTTCAAAGTGGAATCAGGAATCTTTTTAGTAGCTGACACAGTAACCACAGGCTTTGATTGTGAGATGTCAACATCAGGAGATACCTTCTCAATAACGACTTCTTCGACATCACCAGAACCATCGTCACCATGATTTCCATTGCCGCCGTGATTGAAAATTAATCTGGTCACACCCGGACTATCGAAGATGAACTTATCTCTTTTACCTTCACTTTCTGGTTCTATTTCAATGTGTTTACTATCACCTTTCGACAGATTATCGTTGACATCTTTCACTGCACCTGAATTGCTATTAAACCCACCCAAGGAAGAAAATCTTTATACATGGATATCAGTCTATCACAGCACAGTTAGACATGTCTTATGTCATTTTGGAGTTCATTACCATTGGCAAATTTTAGCCAAATATTTTGGTTACATACATAAGTGAAAAGTTCACTGATATACTTGTTAATTTATTCATATGTGAAGAGGGCTAAAAGTGTTGCAGTACTGGAGTTAATATACCCACCCAAGGAAGCGTTATCAGTTGTACCTTGTCGGTCTTGGTGAGTTTGAAGTTATTATATAGTTGTGCAAAAATGTATAATTTTTTTGGAACAACTCAAAATTGTATGATTGGAGTACTTTGCATGAATGTTATTTTGTTCACTGATCAATTTGTTGTCCCGTTGTCTATTTTCTTTTGCAGTCCTGAACTCTACAAGTCCAGGGTTCTCGAGCTCAATGCTTATATTTTACTGCATCATAATGTAAATTTTACTGCATCACAATTTAAATTTTACCGCATCACAATTTAATTTTTACCGCATCACAATACACTAAACAAATAACATAACACAATAACTATTATGCATGAACAGAAAGATACATAATATATTTATGAAAAACTGATTACATTGATGTTTGGTAATAAATGTTATACATCTTAGAACCGAAAACATGTCTTGTAAGTAACGCTTTAATATCTATACAATACTCGTTGCAAATTAAAAGAGAAGAATACTTAAACAATGTTTTTAAGGTTTACGAGTAGATCCTCTAAGACCAGCTCTTGTTGTTCTTGTTGGCTCTACTAGTTGCTTGATTTTCTTCAATGGTGACAATTTCAATGAACATGTTCTAGGAATACGGCCTTCCTTTTTTCCACATACACCGCATGTACTCCTCTTATTATATAGTAAATATGCAGATGAAGCATATAAAAAAATATTGCCATATGGGGTACTTACGTTAAATGATTTCCATCCAAAAAATATTCATCTTTTTTTTACCACTTGTTCTCTGTATGTGCACCTCTTTTTTATCAACCTTCAATTGCTAAAAGAATATAAAGAATAACTTCAATAACCAACCAATACATAAATAGATCCCCCCCCCCCCCCCCCCCCCCCAACAAAACCATCCAATACATAAATAAATACTAAGAAATACACTGAAAAAAAGCATGACCAACATCCTGAGACAAGAATTAAATATGTTATTACTTATAAGTACTAAACTTAATGCATGTTTATTTTAATTGCAGTAAAATTTAATGCATTTTAACTTTTATGCAGTAAATGTGCATTGTGATGCAATAAAATATGCAATTTTATGCATTAAAATTTACAATGTAATGTAGTAAAATTTACATAGTAATGCTATAAACTATACAATTTAATGCAGTAAAACTTACAATGTGATGTTATCAGTTTTAAGTGTAATGCACTATCAAAATACATCATAATGCAGTAACTGACAAAATAAAATTTTATTTTGTTAGTCAGTTAATAATTTAGTGAATAATACGTTATCTACGATGACGAACTAAATTGTTACCTATGATGTTTCTACATATTTATTTTATGATACCCCAAAATTAACACTGTATTATAAATCGTGACACTATGTTATGCTTTAAAAGTTACTGCATTACAATGTATTTTGTTAATGCATTACGATATGATGCAATAAAATATACAATTTAATGAAGTATAATTTAATGCAGTAAAATTTACACTGTGATGCAGTAAAATATATAATTTAATGCATTAAAATTTACTATGTGATGTAGTAAAATATATAATTTAATGTAGTAAATTTACAATATGATACAGTAAAATATACAATTTAATGCAGTAAAATTTACAATGTGATTCAATAAAGTATACAATTTAATGCATTATAATTTAATGCAGTAAAATTTGCACTGTGATGCAGTAAAATATATAATTTTATGCATTAAAATTTACAATGTGATGTAGTAAAATTTACATAATGATGCAGTAAACTATACAATTTAATACAATAAAACTTACAATGTGATGTTATCAGTTTTAAGTATGCAGTAAAATTTACAATTTAATGCAGTAAAATATACAATTTAATGCAGTAAAATTTACAATGTGATGCTAGCATTTTTAAGTGTAATGCACTAATAAAATACATCGTAATCCAATAACTGACAAAATAGATTGTTGTTTTCTTAGTGCATCAAAGTTAATAATTTAGTGAATAATACATTATTTACTATAACGAATTAATTGTTACCTATGATGATCCTACATATTAATGCAGTAAATTTTACACTGTGATGCAGTAAAATTTACATAGTGATGCGGTAAAATATACAATTTAATGTAGTAAAATTTATAATGTGATGAAGTAAAAAATACATATAATACAATAAATTTTACAATGTGATGCAGTAAAATTTAAATAATGATGCAGTAAAATATACAATTTAATGCAGTAAATTTACAATGTCATGCGGTAAAATATACAATTTAATGCAGTAAAATTTACTATTTGATGCAGTAGAATCTACGCTGTGATGTAGTAAAATTTACAATCTGATGCAGTAAAGTATACAATTTAATGTAGTAAAATTTACACTGTGATGCAATAAAATATACAATTTAATGCAGTAAAATTAACATTATGATGCAGTAAAATATATAATTTTAATGCAGTAAAGTTTACAATGTGATGTAGTAAAATATACAATTTAACGTAGTAAAATTTATAATGTGATGCAGTAAAATATATAATTTAATGCAGTAATATTTACACTAAGATGAAGTAAATTATACAATTTAATGTAGTAAAATTTAAAAATGTGATGCGGTAAAATATATAATTTAATGCAGTAAAATTTTCACCGTGATGTAGTAAAATCTACATATTGATGAAGTAAAATATATAATTTAATGTAATAAAATTTACAATGAGATGTAGTAAAATATACAAGTTAATGCAGTAAAATTTAAACTGTGATGCAGTAAAATTTAATGTAGTAAAATTGACAATTGTATTGAACTTAACTGAATGATCAATACCCTCAGAACTTTGCTTATGAACACTTTTAGTGATGCAGTAAAATATATAATTTAATGCAGTAAAATTTACATTGTGATGAAGTAAAATATACAATTTAATGCAGTAAATTTTACAAATGTGATTGCAGTAAATTTTACAATGTGATTGCAGTAAAAATATACTAATTTAATGCTGTAAATTTACATTTTGTGAGCGAGTTAACCTATATCAATTTAATGCCACTAAAAATTTACAATGTATGACATAAAATTTACACTGTGATGTAGTAAAATTTATAATCTGATGCAGTAAAATATACAATTTAATGTAGTAAAATTTACACTGTGATGCAATAAAATATACAATTTAATACAGTATAATTTAATGCAGTAAAATTTGCACTATGATGCAGTAAAATATACAATTTTAATGCAGTAAAATTTACAATCTAATGTAGTAAAATATACAATTTAATGGATTAAAATTACAATGTGATGCAGTAAAATATACAATTTAATGTAGTAAAATTTACACTGTGATAAAGTAAAATATACAATTTAATGCAGTAAAATTTACAATGTGATGCAGTAAAAAATATATAATTTAAAGCAGTAAAATATATAATCAATTAAAGAATGATCAATTAAGTAAGCATCACCGAAATATTTAACATTACTCTGTATTTATTTAGCGTTGATTCTCCAAAAATATCTATAAAAAATGAGAACATAAAACCATCTCAATCGGTGACTAACATTCATTTTGAATCCAATGAATTTATTACTTTCAAATAGTTATTCGTTATGTTCGAAAACTAGAAAATAGTAGCTAGTGAAGAAACCTGGTGCATTACAGTGTATAAACTAAGTGCATCAAAGTATATATACCTAGTGCATCACATTGTATAAGAATGTTTTGAATCTACTGCATCTTAATTATAACAATTGAATCAAACTATTAACAGTCGGATGCCTTAGATAGATAGTGATTTATAATCTACTGCATTACTATGTATATTCTAATGCATCACTATGTATATTCTACTGCATCACAATAAACCAAAATCATAAATATATAGAACCGAAACCAAACCAATCGAATATGTTTGACATTGTTTTGTTTGTATAAGCGCATGGTATATACTTTTCATGCACCATTGGCTTAATATGTTTAAAATGTCAGTATACATGTTGATTTTCGACCGAATATATGAAATCCATTAATCGATTGATAAGCCGCATATACATGTAAAATTTTACAAAATAAAGGTGATGTCACCATTACATAACTACTGTAAGGATCAAACATCTTGCTTAGGCCTTATTAGCCAACAACTTTTACATGGTGCAGTTTAACCTCACCTTGAACATACGTAAAGCCAAAACACAACTATTGTACAAAGTAATATGATTATATAACAAAACAGGGCGGCATATTTTAGAAGCCTGTACAAGACCATCTTCATCACTCCAATATACAAGTAGGTGCATGCTATAATAATTGCATATGTACGACTAATACATTATTAACTATTAATATACACTTCTATAAGACCATAAGAGGCACAAAATCAATTACAGATATGCTGTACTTAGGTAGATTTTTAAATATCTCGTCTTTCTAAATATGCCAATGGAAACCACCCTCTCTTTCTGTTACATTCGCCTTCAGATAATCCATTAGGAGACACCTATAAATGACCAATCTGAAATGATCACTTAGTGTTTGTGCGCATAACGGTAGATAAGATAATCTAACAAAACATGATACATCTAACTGGTCAATATGGATTTATCTTTTATGTCTAACGAGTCAAATCGGTAAAACAAAAATAATAAGCTAAAAGAACAGGTTGAATGGGCCAAGTCATCTGAAGTGTTTTCGTCAGTGTCCACAAGATCCAAGAATGCTCTATTCAATAAGTTAGGGTAAAGTTTAAGTTTTTAGCAGTATAGTTATAGTAATCATAGATAACACAATGGTAGAGATGGATGAATAAGTGTTTGCAAGTGCACCCACCTAGCCTAATTTGACCCGTGCTAAAATACCCATTTTAGACCATGACCTCATCCCGCCATTGTGCATTACTAAATTTTAAAGGTAGAACGATACTTGGCGAACTATAACATAATTGTTAACAATTAGGCTCAGATCACCATCTTCTTAAGCATCAAATAGATGAATGACCTAATAAGAGAAAATAACTAGAATTAGAATGACCGAACTAAATTTTCTCATAAGAACTAACAGCTTTAATAGAGTCATATAATGTTTACCTTTCCAATAAAATAGTCATATTCTTGATTTTCAGTCTAATGATTGTCATGTTCACATTGAGTGGCATCACCAGATGGAACAAGGTTATCTTTCCCAGAATCGGATTGAGATGACTCTTGTGATTTCATCTCCATAATCATCTACCACCAGAAAATGATGGATTATGAAAAAAATTCTGTAAGAACATAAAAACTAAAATATTTAAAAAATCATATTTTATCGCTAATGACCAACCTATGTATGTAGCTCCTCTAGGATAGCCACAACCCTAGTGGTGATAAGACCTTTCAACATCTACCTATGAAGTTAAAGAATTTCCCAGTAACAATAAATAAGGTAGTGTAAAATAAATGCATTATATGGTCATCCAATACAATAGTTGATCAAGGATGGAAAGTCATCTAAAATTTGAAAACGATAAGATGGAATTACATTAAAGTCATCTAACGGTTCAAATGTTCAGCGCATATCAGATGTTGAGTGCACTCCTCCATACACACTCAAAACAATAAGCACAACTTCCCTATGCGCGCTCCAAAATAAGCTAACAACGAACAAGT
>BQNB010105402.1:0-23611 GCA_026074375.1 Tanacetum coccineum
CAGTTTCAAAGAGTGCTTTTCTGGCCGATGGTTTAGGTAATTTCCTGTGCGCAATTTCCTTGTCTGTTGACTCTTTGTCTGATGGTACCTTTGTACGGGTTTCAGTGACTGTGGGTTTGGAAGCTGTAGGAGTTAGGTTAGCGTTTTTGGGGGTTGGGGTGGGATATATTCTTTTGGATCAGTGATCTGATGATGCTCCTCTTTGTTGTATATTGGTGGTGTTGTTTTTGGTGTAGTTGTTGTCGGTATTTCCGCTTCAGTTATCTCAAGTTCGTTGCTTGCTGTAGTGGAGAGGGCTGGGCTTGGTAGATTGCCTACTTGAATAGGTGTTGGGTCTGGTACAATGGCTGGGAAATTTGTGGAATTTTCTGGTGGTGGCTCGGGTAGTGATAATGGAGCTGGTTGTGGATTCATTGTTTCAAGAGTTTGGACGTGTGGTGGTTCGATGATAGCTTCTGCATGCTGGATTGGATTTTGCGATGGAGGTGCTGGTAATGGGAGTGGAATATCTGGGAAGACAATGTCTAAAACAAAGACGGGCCTTTTGGAAGTACTCATAGTGTAAAAACGAAATTGGAAGGTATGGGTAGTTCCTTCAAGCTGTATTAGAGACTCAGGCAGATGGTAAGGGTCTTTGTCTGATATCTCAGCTAGTACCTCGTGCACGTCCTTTGTCAAAGAGTTGGCTTGGTCACTAAAGCAAGTTATCGAAACAGTTGTTGATCCATCGCTTACAATTGCCTTGAAGCAGTAACTGGTGTAATGAATGAATTAGTTTTTCCATTTTAAACTAAGGATAGAAAAAGTTTGAGTTTACCTGTAGATAGTGCTTGTTTGAGGTCCATGGTTTTTGCACTTTGGCATTGGAGTCTCCGGTATTAGTTTTTTACCACAGGTGGAACATCTCTGGTAGTACCACTCCTTTTGCGTGTTGATCTTATATATAGTAGCATCTGATGTGAATCGAACACGTTGTATAGTAAAATTGATATTGGTTAAGTTGTGGTTGAATTTATTAAGGCAGCTAATGTATTTAAGTTGTAAAAGGAATCCAAGAATGATGTACTTGGTAGTTCTGTGGGTCCACTTCAAGCAGCGTTGCTAGTGGGAAACGGTTCCTTGTTTTTTCCAAATTTGGGTTGTCGTATCGTTGATTGTTGATGGTAAGGAATGGCGTTGTGCTTGTTGATTGCTCGTGCCTGCATGTTTAGAATGTAAGGGTAAGTATTTATGTATTTTATTCTTGAATTGGTTAATGTATCTTACTAATGCTTACTGCCGTTTTATGTGATACGTTTCAGGTATGTTTGGATCTAAATAGTAGTGGGTTGCTGATGTTGCTGAAAGTTGGAGACCTGTATATATACGGTACGTTGTCAATTCGATTCATATCAAAAGATATATACTATTTTAGTTTTCTAATTGGGAATATGTGTACCATTGTATTGTGAAACCCAAAGTGAACTGACTGCAATGACTACCGGTTTTGGCAGTGAGTTGTACGTGTGCATATCAAAGTCTGTTGCCATCTCGTTCTAAAGTGCAAATCCGATGATGTTAACACTGATAGAAAATGGTATATTGGTTAGTAGATACGGTTGACTATGTGAGTTTTATAAATTTAAAGAGAAATATTTACCTTAAGTTTCAATTTCAATAATCCTTTGATGTTTGCGTTGCATGGTGGCATCTCCAAAAGTCTTAATACCACTGATAGCCCGCATACGGCCAATATAGCCTGCCTATTAAAAAGTATTTCAATACTTGTAACGTAGAGGGATTTGGTAATGTTAGATATGTACATGTAAGCACTACATCCTTCACATTTGCTCGACCTGCCAATTCATTATACGCTGCAAAGTTGAAATAGTGTAGAGGGAAGTTGTCGTTGGGTATGTTATGGGCTTGCAAGTATTTGCCAAATATAAGAGAAGTGTTGGTTTGCAATGTCCATTCCTACAAAGGTGTCTTCTCACAACTAAAGCCTGAGGTTGCGCCCAACTATAACAGTTGGTCAAAGTACCGAGTGTCTTGAACATTCATATTGGCTTGGATTGGAGTGCCCTGAATTAAGGATTTTAAGATGGTTAGAATAGTTATAGGTTTTTTGTTTGATCAAAGGAAATTGTTGCACAATTAGTTGCATACCTGTTTGTCGAGGAGCATACAATAAAATTTCGTTGGCTGTCGCGTTTGATTGTGTTTGGAAATCCACTTTCGGTAGACGTCCGCTTCTATTATTTTATTGGAGTCTGTTGATGAGAGGTCTTCAACATTTGTTATTTCTGGTTCTGCCAAAATCATCTTTCCTTGTTCTTCACGGTTAGAATCTATTTTACGTCTTGGAAGTCGTATAAATATTGTTAATTATTAATAATAATGAAGTTGCACAATAAAGGATGTATGTAAGTGTCGAAGTTATGATAAGTGTAACTGTATATGCATCTACTAATATTAGTACGTAAGAACATATATACATGTGAACAGATAGTAAAGTCATCTAGTAATATGAGTACATAAAAGCATACATGTCACGAAACAATATAAAACATATATGAAAAATGTAAAGATTAAAATGTAAATATGAAAGGTACATGTAGTTCTACGAAATTAACATAAGTATATATAGTTAGAGAAGAAGCCATGAGGAAATTCTTAGTAGGATAGAATAAACCTCATGGAAATGAAGCTTAGATAAAAAATCTGTATATACTATATTTTTTGTAGATGTTGACGATTGAGTGGTCATGTGCTGATTAGGCTTTTGAGTCCTGGAGTGGTTGATCTTGATAATGAGACGTATAATTGTCCGTGACCGAAAACAGGCTCGGGTAGGTATACTCCTATTTTATTGAGAGACTGGCCTTGAGATTTGTTTATTGTCATCGCGTAGCAAATTTTTACGGGAAACTGTTTTCTCTTCAAAATAAAAGGCATTTTTGCATCTATCATTGTTAGTGGAAGCCTTGGAAGGTATCCTCTTTGGCCAACTTTTCTACCCGTAACTATTTGAGCCTCAATGATTTTTGGTAGTAATTGCTTGACAATTAGACGTGTCCTGTTGCAAAGACCACCGAAAATGTTGATGTTTCGCAATAGTATTATCAGAGTACTGACTTTCAGTTCTAGTCTGTGTGGCGGGAGTCCTGCAAACGAAAGAGTGTTTTAAATATTCTCTTGGATACAACATTTCTACCTTTCCTCCGTCGTGCCCATGTGGTAATGCTTTATCTTAGCTTCCAAATACATATGTTTTTCCAAGAATCATAGACATCAGCTTTGCATTTACACTATCAACGATCTTATTTTTCGGACACACGATTACCTTTTCCTATAGCTTCTGGGGGTGGGGTTCTGAAGCGTATCGTCGTCATAAATGAGCCTGATTAAGTTAATCATTCCTTTTTCGTCATCAGGAATTCGGTGGTTATCTGGTATATCAACCCATGATGTGTTTTCAGGGTTGGATACATCCGGGTTGCCAAGAGATCCGTCTTCGATATCTAGCAACCATTTTGCAAATGTAGTGACTTTCTCCCTTTCTGACTCGCCCATGTTTCCATTAGCTAAACGCATTTTTTCAGTAATATGATGGAGCCTGAAGTGGTGCCATAAGTAAAATTCAGCGATTGACGAAGCTATAATTGACGCACTCTTTTTTACCGGCAAGGTTTGTTCAAAATCCCCCTAGCATTACACTCTTACCACCGAAAAGAGCGTTGGGAATATCGAGAATGTCACGTAGGGTTCTGTCCAAGGTTTCAAAACAACGGCGATCATTCATTAGGGCATCGTCCCATATGATTAAGCTTGTTTCTTTAATTAACTTTGCAAGCTGCGTGTTTTTTTTAATCGAGCAAACAGATGTATCAGTTAAGTCTAGAGGTAATTTAAAAAGGGAATGTGCTGTCCGTCCTGCCGGTAACAATAAGGATGCAACGCCAGATGAAGAAACCGCTAACAGAATCCTTCCCTCTGCGCGTAATGTGTACGTGATGGTCTTTCATAGAAATGTTTTGCCTATACCACCGTGTACGTATACGAATATTAATTCCTGTTGGTTATTTGTGTAGTCATTCATAATTAGATCAAATATGTGCCATTGTTTCTCGTTTAACTTTCCCAACAGTCTATCTTTTTCTTTGGCAAGTAGTTCTCGGTTATAGCTCTTTTCTTCCATTAAGAGTCTGTTTCTAAGTACGGACATGAGATATTCGGGTGGCAACCGTAAACCGAAATCTATTAATGACCTTGAACAATGGTTTAGACAACCTTCCAATTCATAGAGCATGTAATCCTCGAGTTGCGAGTCATATATGTGTAAATTTGGAATATTAAGCGATATCGAAGAGGTATACGGTAAATCTTCAGACATACTTCTCAATACACGTCCCCAAAGGGAAACTGGGTCTGTTACTTGGCAAAAGGTAAGTATGTGTGCAAAGAGTGTTCGTAACTCAGTTGGAGTAGCGGTACATGCTGCTTCCTGCATTGTATTTTCCCACTCTTGATCGTCTTCCAGTAGACCTAACGCTTTGCATGCTTCCCTACATGTTGGATACACAATGTCGTTCACCTTTCGAATGTCTGGGAAGCTTGTACATCCTTTTTGATGACATAGCAACATTCGTCGATAAAACAGATCCCCTGTTGCAGGATACATATACGTTAATCTGCCTATCGATGATTTGTGTCTTTGACGACGACTCCAATATTTTCTAGTCGGATTCCAAACAAACTCATTAGGAAAATTGGGGTACGTAAGGTGTCTTCCATCTGTGTTCCACTCGTTGTAATGTAACCATTTTGTTAAGGTAGTTTTCTTAGTGTGAGTGTTTACAACGATTGAGTCAAGCTTATCTTTATCCCTAAACACCACACGTTGCATATTTTTCAAGTGAATAGATAGTATTTGAACAGCAGGCTCCCTATGATGTATGTCGAACTCTAAAATTCTCCAGCATACTTCGTGGGGGCTAACGTGTCTTGAATCTAGATAATTTTTGATTTCATCGACTACTATGTGCGGTCTACTCGTGGATTCTTCTGCATTTGTTTTAGTCCTGGATATGCGGGCATCAATACGATCTGTACCCTTTGAAATATATTTAAAGAGGTACTTAATGATCATCGTCCATCTACAATACTCTACATTAATGTGAGAGTAGAATGTCATTAGCAAGTCCCTGTTGTACGGAACTACATAATGATTATCTAACTCGACATGTTCTTTCAACACAGTAGCGCCTGTATCCCTTCTTTGATAGTGTACAAACCCATCTTTGTCAGTATATGTACGGTTACAATATTCCTTAGGGAAATGCTTCTTGCATTCTGTGCTGTTTTGCGTACATGGAGTAGACGGATATGCTAACCCACATGGACCGTGCATCATTAGTGTAAATCACAGGGAAATGAGATTTTGAACAATCTAAATTAAGTAAACCAAAATGAAAGAACACAGAGGATACTATGAACTTGTTTTTATTCATGATTCTTTTTTCAATTGTTACAGGAACATAACATATATATACATGTCAACCATTGTGACTTTTCATAACCATTGTATCTTATACTAACCATTGTGTCTTATAAATAATAACTACCAAATAACTACTTTTGTAACTGCCATCCATATTCCAGCAAAGTATGCTGAACTAATTAGTATCTGATGTGAGTTATTGTTGGAATTAATGATATAATAAGATATTATATAGTATGCATATGTAATTATCATTGTCTTTTAGGAATAAAAGTATAGGTTTAATTTAGTATATAGTTTGGTTAATAAAAAAGTTAGTAGATAACCAACTTCTGTAACTTCTGTAAATGAACCATCATGTTGGTTCATGGTATCTATTCACTTAGTATAAATAGATGTGTTGTACAAACATGGAAGATCATCCCTTTTAATGAAGTTATATTGATTATATATCTTCTTGTCTGTTACATTACTAGTTTCTACAAACACAAACAATCTTTTACTTTCTGGTACTTGATGGGGATCAGTAAAGGATTTTATGTTGGAGAATCCAGTAGGCAAAACATGGGAAACATGCTGAACAAATACCAACATCCTGCACTGAGACCTGGAACATTCAATAGATATAGTTTACTATCAGAAATAGAATGGTAAAGGCAACAACATATATGTTAATGACAAATTACCTAAGAGAAGAATGTTGGAAAATTTTAATGAAAAATGTGTTTTCACTAATTTTGGACATAGATAATTATTAGTAAATATAATTATTAAGTGTGTGCAAAGAAAAGGGACACTTTGTCAATAATTGTCCAGTATGGAAGAAAAAGGGAAAAGCCAAAATCGTTGAAGAAGAAGATAAAGAATCTGTTGCAAAAAATCACAAACCAACCATTGGAAAACTTAAGCCACGTGAACCCTATACCCAAGTTTATCGAGAAAGAATCATGATTTCTGGAGACTACTTGGTACTAGGAATTGAAAATAGGTTTTGGGACACGATTTCTGGTATGTTAATTCAACTATCTCAAAACACGAAACATGTCACCTTCCAAACATCTTTTGTACAAAATGAAGGAATGTTTCTTTGTCGAAGAACACAAGTCCAATTTGCTTTACACACATGGTATTGGTGGCATCGAATTAACAACCGAAGACACTAGTTATATGATTCCCTATGTCTCTTATGTACCCGAAATAAATATAAATATTCTTAGCATGAAGCAATTAATACTTCAAGGTTTTGAAGTTGAAATAAATTGGATGCAAAGTGCAACATCACTCATATGTTCGATCCCATAAATGGTAAAAAAGATAATAAGAGTCGAAGTGAACGAATGGAAGATGGTCTAAATGGCCAAGATCAGATCGAAGTAAATGGAAAAATGGTGTCTCTTAAAGTTCACACGATTGAAGAATTCATACAATTCATGGAATTGATGAATACAAATAAGATATCATACAAACACAAGGAGGTGTTTACAAGAAAGTTCACTATATCACTCAAAATAGTTTCACAACGGCAAAACCAGGAAAGGATTTAGAAGGGAAACTTCCACCAAAGATATCGAATGTTGAAATCTACTTATTTGATTTTTATAAATTAGTTAACAATTGTGGAGGCTATGGAAAAATCTCACAAACAGGTGAACGGAAATAGCAAGGTATTATGTATTTCCAAGTTATCGTGATGAAGATCTCAAAAAGATTTTTGAAGATTACTTGCTGCACCCACAGACCTACTACGAGTTTGCTAAAGGCAGGCAAGGAGACAAGTACACCAAAGGATTGGGTACTTTTAAATATCAAGGAGAAGGCAGGAAGCCGAACAAGTACACCGAAGGATTGGGTACTTTTAAAGATCAAGGAGAAGGCAGGAAGCCGAACAAGTACACCAAAAGACTGGGTACTTTTGAAGATCAAGGAGAAGGCAGAAAGACGAACAAGTACACCGAAGGACTGGGTACTTTTAAAGATCAAGGAGAAGGCAGGAAGCCGAACAAGTACACCGAAGGACTGGGTACTTTTGAAGATCAAGGAGAAGGCAGGAAGCCGAACAAGTACACCGAAGGAATGGGTACTTTTGAAGATCAAGGAGAAGGCAGGAAGCCGAACAAGTACACCGAAGGAATGGGTACTTTTAAAGATCAAGCAGAAGGACTTGCTGATCATTTTAGAACAAGTGCAGCAGGTATGGATATAGCAAGCAAGCATGCCTCAACCAACAAAGCTCTTAAGGAAATTAAGAAAGAAGATGATGATTTTCCAATCGTTTGAAGTGAAGCCTCTTAAAGTTTAAGGAACACCAGATTATATCATTAAGGGGAAGTGTTGGAATTAATGATATAATCAGATATTATATAGTATGCATATGTAATTATCATTATCTTTTAGGAATAAAAGTATAGGTTTAATTTAGTATATAGTTTGGTTAATAAAACAGTTAGTAGATAACCAACTTCTGTAACTTCTGTAAATGAACCATCATGTTGGTTCATGGTATCTATTCACTTAGTATAAATAGATGTATTGTACAAACATGGAAGATCATCCCTTTTAATGAAGTTATATTGAGTATATATCTTCTTGTCTGTTACATTACTAGTTTCTACAAACACAAACAATCTTTTACTTTCTGGTACTTGATGGGGACCAGTAAAGGATTATATGTTGGAGAATCCAATAGGCAAAACATGGGAAACATGCTGAACAAATACCAATATTTAGTTCGGAAACAATTATGTAGCATTCAGTATCCGTGTCTATTGAGGGAAGCTTAGCTGAAACATATAATCTATGTCTTCATCTTGACGCACTCATACTGATTCGTGAATCCACAGTAAAGTGTGACAGCAAGGAGGACCTCGTTTTTAGAACTCGATAGTGTATAATACTGCGAGATGAAAGATGGTAACTATAAGGTTAGATAGTTATTAGGAGGAACGAAAGATGTATAGAAAATAAAGAATATCAAACGATACCAGCGACAGTCCTACTGAATGGCTATACATCGCGCAGATATTTAATGAATTGTTGAATTTTCATTTCGAAAACTCTATCCACTATGTTAGTCCGATCTGTTGTAGTTAATAGTAGGAAGTCAGCCATATACTCCGTAATGTAATTTCGGGCCATTTCACGTTACATGTAAATGTAATGTAGAACGAAGGGTTTCCATGTACACGACAAATGGCCAAAGCATCTAGGTAGTGATTGTACATGTATCGTGGCCCACCTGTAAATGATTATGGTAGAATCAATCTCGCTCCACAGTCGAACCCATCACTATCACCTCTATTGATAGCATCATAAATCCGTGACAGGTATTCATTCCTGATGTCGTTCTAGTGTTCACGAACAAAATCTATTTTGTTCGATAGCATAAAAGGCAGTGACAACATACTGTTGAAACAGTATACCTGTTCTGGACAAATAATTATAAGAGTTTTCTCGATCATGGATGAGATACGCATAATGGGCCTTTATAGTAAGATGTTTATCTGCGACAGAAGTCCCGGTACCGCCAACCAACTTCAACTCTTTTGAGCAGCCATCCTCCCCGTACGAAAAGAGAAGCGGAAACTATAGTGACATATAGGATGGATGAAGCTTATTCACACTCTATAGATGGCCGGAACTATTCTTCTTCTTCTTATCTCTTCTTCTTCTTAGATGAAGTTTAGTAGTGGCGTGGGATGTATTATTATGTGAAAGGGGATTTTTTCTTCTCAATAACTATGTCATAATCCATATCTGTTTCAGGCCCAGGCTCAAACACTATAACACCTAACATATCACCGGTCTGCAATTCGTATTCGTGAGCACCAACAACATTATATAAACGAACGTGAAAATTTGGTACATGCGTATCTGCAAACTTCTCACGGGTAGTTCTAAATAGCCGAACCAACGCGTTATGGGTATCTAACAATTCTATCAGCCCTTCAACAATGTCTTTACGGAGACTACTATTTTCTCCCCCAAAATGGTTCATGCGATTATCCACCTCATTATCTGTATCATAAATATACAGCTGTAAAATCCGTGGTGACTCACCTTCCTCTGGACATAAGGAGCTTATCGATTGATACAGCTGTACGGATATCTTGAATACATATGGGCCGCGACCAATGTTGACTGATTTGTCGACATGCGCACCTAAGGACGTCATGCTAACTATCTGATTATAGGCTCTAATATTTTCTATAAAATGACGATCCTGAAGAAGCAACTTTATATAGTCAGGATATATTTGATACGTACGCAAGACAACCCGACCTCCTTTACAACAACAATTATATTTGGGTCGTACACTTCGGGCAATACTCTTAAGTCGTTCTTTATACTAGAACAATGCTCCACAATGCTCGCAACTATGCTCACACTTTCCAACAGACTTATAGCCCGATGGTAATCCCAACGGTACCGGTCGATTCTTTTGCTGAAAGATACCATAACCGGATCCTTGTGCAACTGACGCAGGCGTGGCATTCTGTGAAATAGATTCAGACAAACTAAAAGCCTCGCATTTTTACCGTCTGAATTGGCCCTAAAAGAACAATAAGTGTATAAGATAACATCTCACTATAAATGTAGTGGATCTGTAACTAATGAATAATGATGACGTATAGGAAGTCTAACATGACTTTGGGCCAAGCCCAAACTATTAAGATAAGGCGTTGGCCTAATTAAATAAGAAATAAGCATAACGAACCGGAACTAAGCCTAAGTAATACACTAGCACCGGTCCGGAAGTATTAAGATGGACGCGGACTATCTTAGGCCGCTTCCGCAAGGCTACTCAGCGGACTAAACTAAATGTCTGGCGGTAAGTAAGTTTCGCCTGCAGTAATCATGGATCCTTACCCGACAAGGGTCCCACTCTGGCCACTAACAGATTATGCGCGAAATACTGGGAAACCCTAGTACCACTCACCTATAAATAGGAGTCATCATACATTCAAAAGAGGTACACATCACTCTCTCACTCTGACACATATACCTCTGACAACATGGTCTCTTACTCTCACGCCGGAGTCTAATTGTGGGGTCCATCCCCATGGTAAGACTAATAGTTTATCTTTATTTATGCAGGAAACTATCCGAATCACTTGATTTAGTATAAGATCCAACCCACTTACAACTTGTTGTCCCGGCCCGACAAGTGATACAAATTCAATTCAAACCCATAACACAAATTGTACTAACAAGTTGGCGCCATCCATGAGACCTAGACACAAGACGTTCTGTAAAATATTCACACAGAGCACACATTAATATGGTCCTTCGTCCTAACCTTGAGAAAAACAAACACGTCCGCCAATCCTCGCTGAAAAGATGCACCAAGAAAAAGTACAACAAGAGAAGCTGAAGGCAGTAAAAGCTCGTCTCACTAAACTTTTTAGTGAGACCTCACAGTGACTCTGAGTCCAGGGGGCACTAAGCAAAAAAAGAAGAAGAGATTGTCATGAAAAGGAATCTCGGACCAAAAGACGCCCGCAGCGTGTCTAGAAGCCTTGAACCAAGACGCGACCGATCCAGATCACCTAGAAGAAAAGATCCGGAAAGAGAGACGGTGTTCAGAAGATTAGAAAAGGGTGTATTCCACAGGTTGGGTGATAAAGAAAAGGGTATGTCCGCATACTCCGATATTTCAAGGCGTCAGTCACATCACAGCAGCCGCGGAGACACCGAAAGCTATTATCAGAGTTCCCGCTCGCGAGGAACGGAGCCCGCTCCTAAGAGGCATCATGATAGAAAAGCATACTCATGTAAGGGATGAAGGATGTCAGAAAGCGAAGACAGTGCAGGAGGACATTGGAAATCTAAATCCAAGAAGCAAAGGTAAAGTATAGAGGATGAGGACCTATCCCAACCATCGGTTATGCCGAGGAGACTGATCCTTCCACCGCACACGAATCCCGATATTCGATCTACCAAAAAGGATCCGTATGCCTAGTCATGTCAAAACGTATGACGGAAGTGAAGATCCGGAAGATCATCTTAAGATTTTTCAGGCAGCTGCCAAGGTATAATGGTAGGCGATGCCAACGTGGTGTCACATGTTCAATTCAACACTCACTGAAAATGCAAGGGTTTGGTTTGATGATCTCCTTCCGGAATATATAGATAGTTATGACGACCTAAAAGAAGCATTCTTGGCAAATTACCTCCAGCAAAAGAAGTGCATCAAAGACCCTGTCGAAATCCATCACATAAAGCAGAGGGAAGGGGAGTCTATGGAAGATTTTGTATGGAGGTTCAAGATTGAGAGTAGGGATGTTAAAGGGGCACCGGAAGTCATGAGAATCTCAAGATTCATGTATGGAATCACGAACCATGAGCTGATCAAGCGTTTGCACGACAAGATCCGAAAATCTGTAGACGAAATGTGGAAGATAACCACAGCCTTCCTCAGAGGAGAAGTGGCAGCTGGCAACCAGGAACGGAAGAAGACATTTCCGTCATGGAAGCAACAAGATGCCGGACACAGACAAAGTTTTAAGAAAGGAGGCTTTAAGAATCAACAAAGGCCAGAAAAAAGGCAAGACAGATTTGCCCTCCTCACGAAAACACCAAAAGAGATCCTGGCTCTAGATAAAGGAAAGTTCAAACATCCTCCTCCAATGACAACACCGGTGGAAAAAAGGAATGCTAGTAAATTTTGTGAATTCCACGGAGAGGTAAGGCATACCACAGATGAGTGCATGCACCTGAAAAGGCAAATCGAGGAAATGCTTAAGGCAGGAAAGCTGTCACATTTGATCAAAGATTTGAAGCAAAACAAGGTAAATGACCTAGCAAAGGGGCAAAGAAGGAGAAGCCACAGGAAAGGACAATCCACAAGCAATCCCTGATGGTACAGCTGTACGGAAGAATATCCCAAACAAAGGTCACTCCCAAACATTCCTCTCCGGAGTGACAATGAATCTCGTTCCACCCTTAGGGAAAGAAGAATGAACGAAGGGCCCATAGGTTAAGTGAAACTGTAGGTATAGGAACACCTTGTCTACCGGCATGGTACGTGGACGGGGGCGCCCTCTTTTAGAAATTCTATATGAAGAACACCGTTTTCAACCAACTCCGCCTAGACTTAAGAACCAAATGGTTCCCGCAACCACATACTTGGTCAGGTTTAGTGGAGAAATAATATGGCCGCTAGGGTAAGTATCGTTGCTCGTAAAAATAGGCGACGAAGAACACTCACAAACCTCTGCAATGGATGAACTACAATGTTTTGAAATCGCAGTTCCTTCATACAAACGGAATAAATAGGAAGCCAGATGTAAGGAGAATCAAAGGTAAAAGAGCCCATCCACAGCCATGGAAGTTAAAGTCCCATTAATGGAGGTCTCTATTACGGGGGGTGGGTCAAACTGATCCGGTGAGAGTATGCCGACGTCGATGGACACCGGTGTGCGTGGGAGGGTGGTAGTGGTGCGTCTCTCGTGGAGTAACTGGCGAGAGCCCAGGGCGATGGATGCGTAGTGCGACGCGGGAGCGTCTGAGGACTAGTGAACTTCTCATGTGTCTCTACTAGAAGAAAAGATTCAAGTAGGCAATTCAAATGAAGTACGGTTTAGTAGGGGGAAGCCTGCTGAACAAATCTCTCTGGATCACAATCATGAATTATTCGGCCATATATTAAGCAGCCTTGCTTACAGCTTCTAGTTTAGGCTGAAGAAGGCCGAAAGAAGCTGTGCGGTTTACTAAGGCAAAACCTGGATATCTTCGCCTGGAAACCAGCAGATATGACCGGGGTTCCGCGTCACATAGCGGAACACAGGTTGAACGTCCGTAAGGGATGTTTTCTCGTTAGAAAAAAGAAAAGGGGGCAAGCATCCGAGAGAAACAAGTCAATATGTGAAGAGGTGGAAAAAGCTAGTAAATGCCAGTATCATGAAAGAAGTCCACTATCATAGTTGGCTGTCAAACCCAGTAATGGTTAAAAAACATGACAACAGCTGGAGAATGTGTGTAGATTTCATAGACTTGAATAAAGCATGTCTAAAAATGGCTATCCGCTACCGAAAATAGACTGGAAGGTGGAATCCCTCTGCAGATATCCTTTCAAATGCTTTTTGGACGCATACAAGGGATACCATCAAATAAAAATGGCAAAGAAAGATGAGGAAAAGACAACGTTTATCACAAGCCAAGGAATATTCTGCTACTCAAAAATGCCGTTTGGGTTGAAAAATGCCGGCGCAACCTATCAACGTCTGGTGGATAAAGCCTTCCAGAAGCAAATCGGTCGGAACTTAGAAGCCTATGTGGATGACTTAGTTATCAAAAGCTGCATGGAACAAGAAGTAATCTGGGACGTGGAAGAAACATTCAGAACCCTTAAAAAGATAAACATGAAGTTAAACCCGAAAAAATGCACCTTCGGGATGAAGGAAGGCGTATTTCTAGGTTACAAAGTGAACTCCGACGGATTAATGGTGTGTCCGGATAAAGTAGAAGCAGTCCTCAGTTTGCCATCTCCAAAGTGTTTGAAGGACGTGCAAAGACTAAACAAAAAATTGGCAAGTCTCAACAGGTTTCTATCCAAATTGGCCGAAAGGTCACTACCCTTCTTCAAAACTCTAAAAAAGTACACCAAGAAAAGTGACTTCCAATGGACCGCGGAAGCAGAAACGGCCTTCCAGCAAATGAAAAAGTCGATAGCAGAATTGCCTATGATGGCCGCGCCATAAGAGAAAGAAGAATTAATCATCTACTTGGCATCATCAAAAGAGGCCATCATTTCCGTCCTGATGACGGAGAGAGACGCGAAGCAAATACACATTTATTTCGTCAGCCGAGCACTGTGAGGTCCAAAAATGAATTACACTTCAATGGAAAAGCTAGTACTCACTCTAGTAAGTGCTAGCAAGCGACTAAAAACTTTCATGCACATACAGTCATTGTAATCACAAATCAGCCAATAAAGCAGATGTTATCAAACTAGAGGTTACTGGAAGACTGCTCAAGTGGAGCTTTGAGCTAAAAGAACATGACATCCAGTATCGGCCAAGAACATCAGTCAAGGGCGCAGAAGAACTCCCAGACCCACGAACATTGTTCACAGACGGATCCTCCTGTACAGATGGCTCTGGGGCAGGACTGATACTCACCAATCCAGAAGGGATGAAGTTCACCTATGCTCTAAGGTTCAAGTTTGATACAACAAATAACAAAGCGGAATATGAAGCTTTGATCGCTGGATTAAAGATAGCGGAGCAAATGAGTGTAGAAAACCTACAGGCAAATGTCGACTCACGATTAGTGGCCGATCAAGTGAACGGGGGAAGGGGGGGGGGGGAAGGGGGGTTGGGTGGGGAGGGGGGAGGGGGAAAAGAGGGGGGGGTGAAAGTGGGGGGGAAAAAGGGGGGAACGTATGTTGCAAAAGAAACCGACATGATTCGATACTTGGAGAAGGTAAAAACGCTCACTAGCAGCTTCAAAGCGTTCTCAATAAAACAGGTTCCGAGAAATGAAAACAAGAAGGCAGATGTATTAAGTAAGATAGCATCAACAAGTTTTGCACATTTGAGTAAGCAAGTGCTGGTGGAGGAACTGAAGGAAAAGTCCATAAGTGCAGCGGAAGTTTTGGAAATAGTGGAAGAGAAAGGAGATACGTGGATGAACCCTACTTTTAAATACCTCTCTGACGGAACACTTCCAGCGGAAGGGAAAAAAGTAAGAGCAGTGAAACGTAAGTCATGGCGGTTCTCCATAATAAACAGGATACTCTACAAAAAAATCTTTCCTCGGACCATGGCTACGCTGCGTAGGATCATTCCATGCCAACTATGTTCTAAGAGAGATACATGAGGGATCTTGCAACATGCACGTAGGCACACGATCCGTCATGGCAAAGGCCTTGCGGATTGGTTATTACTTGCCAACCATGCACGAGGACGCAAGAAAGTTAATTCAAGCATGTAAAGACTGCCAGGTTCACAAGCTTGTCCCAAGGAACCCTCAACAAAAGTTAAGCCCAATCACATCTCCGTGGCCATTCTACAAGTGAGGTATTGACATCGTCGGACCTTTTTCGGAAGGACCAGGAAAGGTTAAATTCTTGATATTAGCTATCGACTATTTCATAAAGTGGATCAAGCCAAGCCTGGTTGCAACGCACTACTGGAAGCCAAAGTCAAAAAAATCGTTTGGTGGATAACATGTTTATTGAGTGTTGACCTCCTAGGGGAAATCATCTCAGATAACGAAAAATAGTTCCAAGACAATCCATTCAAGGATTGGTGCCAGAAACTATGCATCCACCAACATTTCGGTTCTGTTAAGCACCCACAAACTAATAGCCTAGTGGAAAGGGCAAACCGTAGTCTTGGGGAAGGAATAAAGGCTATATTGGACGAAAGGAGCAAAAACTGGATGGAAGAACTTCCTCATGTCCTATGGGCACACCGCACAATGATAAAATCCAGCAACGGAGACACCCGTTCTCGTTAACATACGGAACGGAAGCTGTTATCCCGGTGAAGATCGGCATGCCTACACTAAGGACAGCGGAAATAAACTTAGAAGAAAATAAGGAAGCTCTGGAAATCAACCTTGACCTACTGGAGGAAAGAAGAGAACAGGCAGCGATACGAGAAGCAAAAAGCAAAGCAAAGATGGAAAGGTACTACAACTCTAAAGTCCGAAGTGTAAGTTTTAAACCAGGAGACCTAGTGTACCGCAACAACGAGGCAAGCCGTGCGGAAGATACAAGAAAATTAGGTCCCAAGTGGGAAGGACCGTATGAGGTAACGGAAGCACTAGGAAAGGGCGCATACAAGTTAAGAGACCGAGACGGAAACCAGCTTCCACGGACCTGGAACGTCAGCAACCTTAAGAAGTGTTACGTGCACAAAATGTAAGCAATCCACCCATGCGGACTCCGCAGTGGGGGTAATGCATTCCAATCTATCTCAATCATGCATTGTAATGTTTTCCTTTGAAACTTTAATAAAAAAAGTGAAGCCTAGCTACCTTCACAACTTTTATTTTAACTTCCTGTTATTTACTTTACGAAATTATTATATTTGTGATTAAGACGCGCACGCAATAGGGCACGGCCCAATTAATGTTATTCCGTATAACAAAAGGATGAGCAACCTAACAATTAACTCAAAGTACATAAGAGGTATTGCAAACCCAGTACCGGGAGAATAACCCACAAGATATTCAGGCAAGACTATCCTATTAAACACATCTATTACGATATAAAAGATAGCAATAATAACATTTGTACAACTGAAGTGTTAAAAATGTTACAAAATTTGTCCAAGTACAAAACACCGCTACAAAAAGGCCACATACGGCCGCGGTATATAAGAAGCACAGTCACAGGCTCAACCAGCTAGGGGAAGCACCGTGACAAACCCAACCAAAATAGAAGAACATAATTACAAGATCAAGGAATAGTACCTAACTCCTCATTTTCAAATTCAACCTCAACCATGCCGGCAGCACTACCTTCACCCTTACCTTGTTTTTCCTCTTCAACGTCTAGCTGCACATTTTCCTCATTTCCCTCATCCGCTATGATATAATCGTCTACACTAACTGATGAAACAATACTTGCAGAAGCGAACATAGTAGACAAAGCGGTTGTGGTAGCAACAGCAGCCGGCAATACATCAGAAGTGCCAGCGATACTTGTCAAATTTTGGACAGACAAAGGCTTAACTAAAGGAACATAAACACCAGTAAGTACGGACCGATGCTCCGCAATATTTTTCTTGATCCGCTCAACTTTGTCATGAGAGACACTTAGAGCAAATAAAAGAGAAGTTGAGCTAAGGACCGCTTGATCTTCTGACAGGTGAATAGGAACCATAAGTTGGTCCACGTCAGGTTGTAGGTCACTCATCCCAGGAGCATCAACAAGCGGGCTTTCCAAGCGAAGTAGGTTCATAATAGTTTCAACACTCGGCAACTTGTGATATTTAGTAGTCAGAGCAAAGGAAAAGTCCAATGAACGAAGCTCTTGCAAAGCGGCATTATAATCCTCTTCCGCAAAAGGATTATAAGCGACAAGGTCTTCCAAACTTCTACCATGCGCCCCATGCTCAATACCAGCCGCAAGGCCATCTTGCATCCCCTTCTCAATAGCTCGACTGATGGCCGCTCCTAAAGCCGAAAGATACTCAGAATAATTCAAACACTTAGTAAGAAATAGCTTGAGACCATGAGTCAATAGCCATCTCCGGCCGGCAATAGTCGTGAGCAAGTGAGGGTAGAATTTCTCTTCAAAATGCAAAGTCATCTCTGACAGATCAACCTCCAGCTTAGCCAACTTATCACTAACCATACGCATCTGGACATCTTGAAACTCCTCAAACTGTTCATTTAGACGCTCATATGTCAGAATTTGGTCGCGGAGACTGGGGCATGTAACTTCCAGAGCATGCACCTGCAAGTAGCCAAGAATATAAAAACAAAATAAAATAGGGAAAATGTACCATACACACAAGTTCTAATGAGTATACTTGATCATCAAGCTTATCATTATGTAATTTAACAGCTGTGACCAAAGCATCCGAATCAGCAACCTCCTGCTCCCTAACTTTCACCGTAGCAGCAAGATTTGATACTCTTACATCCAACACACTTTTCTCCCTCTCAAGAGTAAACATTGCTCTCCTTCAAAGACTCCACCTCATCATGGAGATATTTCTCAATAGCCTCAAATTTAGAAGCTTCAGCACGGAGACGGATGGCCTCCGCGGCTTCAGCTTCCTTCACAAGCAACTGCGCTTTCAAACTGTCAACATCTTCACCCTTATCCTTCAACAGTATATCCTTCTCCTCAACAACAACTCGCAATTTCATTTTCTTTTTGATGTTATATTCAGCACGCATTCTCACTTCAGCACTCAAAGAAACTTGGCGGGTGGCTCTAACATTGAATTCGGTAAAAAGCTGATCATGCTCCATTCCACGAATAGATGTAAAAAACTTTGGAGGGGCAAATTCGTCCAACATTTCATGACAAACGCGACCGTCGTCAAGACGAGACCCGTTAGTAACGCTCCACTGTGGAACATAAACCTTTTGGAGATCAAAATCAGGCTCAACAACGGTGCGGATACCACCAATGAGAAAATCACTACCAGAAACATCTGAGAAGCCACCTGGAGTAGGGTCAGTCCCGCCAGCCGAGGATGAACCAGCACCAAACAAAGAAGGTTTAACAGGTGTCTCCTTAGCAGTTGCATCAGCATCAACCGTCGCAGTCACGACAGTCGCAATAATTGGAGTAGAAGACCTGACAATAGAGTCAACTTCAGCTTCCGCAATATTAGCACCGGAATGATGGGAAGAGTCTGAAGAGATAACGAACCTTTGCGGAGCACTAATGGTTCGGAGGTTAGGACCAGTCACGGAGTCAGCAGGATTTTTGTTTTCATGCTCCGGTGTAAAAGACACGGGGGAGGTAACAAAGGGTAAGGTCGGAATGGGCTCACCCCTAACCTCAACATTCAATACGGCCCCAGCAAGCAACCTCCTGAACCGCGAACCTGGTTTTGCCAGCTATGGAAGGCCCACTCGGATCTCCATAATCCTCTCTTAATTTCTTAGGAGGATAAGAAGGTCCGCTAGCATCAATAGCAACAGTCTTCCTTTTCTTTCGACGCATTGGTTGTAACGGAGCCACATCCTCAACAATTATGTCAGCGGCCGCAATAACCGGCTGAATATCAACACCTTGCCCACCACCAGCGGAGTCACCCTGCTCCACCTGCTCACCACCATCCCTCTCGCCAAAAAGTTTCTCAAGACTAGCCTCCAATTCACCAGAGGTACAAGCGGGTGCAACCGGTAGGAGCGAAACAACACGCCCTATGGTGGTCTCCAAAATTCGGGGTTCACCATCCGCACGCTATCTCTCACCAACCCTCACCTTCATAGGGTCATCGGTCCGAATAAAAGAGAGCAGATCCATTTCTACACAAAAAACATTCGATGGTCAGAAAAACATAGTCAGCAAAGGCAAAGAATAGGACAATCATAATAACAAACACCCACCCTCATCACCATCACAAAGGAACTCAGGGTAAGTGTCCACATCCAAGGTATAATAGCGGTTGATTCCCACTAAACAAAGAAATGGTTCTGGATATTTATGAAATAGAGCAGGATGTGCAACAAGGATAGCGTAATGTTTCACATTAAATTCAGAAGATTTAGGGAAAGGGTCTTTCGGCACGCCTTTGCTGGTACTCCATGGAAAAGAGGCAGGACAAGCAAAAGAATCAACCCAGAAGAAATGATCATTCCAGTTGTTTAAGGAATCTAAGGGTTTGGTGTAACAAACGACGTCATTCCGCGGACGTTTACTAAACAACATCCATCCATTGTTTTTAGAATTCCCATAAAAACAACTGAACAACCCAACCGTTAGCTCAAAGCCATGAACATGACAAAGTACCTCAAAATGAAATACTTTAGCCGCACCAATAACGTATAGTTGGGATATATGAAAATGATAATATCTGAGCACGTCAACAAGAAAGGTGGAAAGTGGTAATCGAAAATTGGCATACTCAAAGAATCTAGTATATACACATATCTTGTCGGTAGGCATTTCATGAATCGTTTGATTAGGGTTAGGTAACTGTGGATGAACTTCATCAGTAATATGGTATGTTTCACAAAAAATTTGTAGAGTCCTTTGAGTAAGAGCAGACTTTATATCCGTAATACTGCCCATAATAAAAGAAAGCAAAGATTCAGGCCTAACCTGAAAGCCTAAACGTTCTTTGAAGTAAGGCACAAAAGATGCAGATTCAAAAAGCTTCAAGATTTTTTAACAATGGCGATTTTAGTTAGAGAAGATGAAAAAAGAAACAGTGAAAGCTACACCGAGTATTTATACTCTCGGTGTAGTAAATTCAAGGTCCCTCTAGATGTACCCACGTGGCCACGATCCCCGAACCAACGCTCAAGATTGAAAGTAAAAGATAGTGATGACAGAAAGGCAACTGACTACAAGTCAAATCAAGAAGGAAAAGAAAGGACAAGGTGCATACACGTCATATTAACCCTACCTAACCAGGTAAAGAAAGGTCGCGGAATAAATTAAAAGGTCACGGAGCAAAGACAAATTGAGTCTAGCAATACTAACCGCACGCATCACAAAGCCGCATGCAATAAGCATACTAGACTGGGGGGGACTTGATGACGTATAGGAAGTCTAACATGACTTTGGGCCAAGCCCAAACTATTAAGATAAGGCTTTGGCCTAATTAAATAAAAAATAAGCATAACGGACCAGAACTAAGCCCATGTACTACACTGGCACCGGTCCGGAAGTATTAAGACGGACGCAGACTATCCTTAGGCCGCTTCCGCAAGGCTACTCAGCGGTCTAGCTAACGTCCGCGGAAGTTTGTTCACTGCAGCAATCACGGTTATCACGGATCCTTGCCCGACAAGGGTCCCACTTTGGCCACTAACAGATTATGCGTGAAATACTGGGAAACCCTAGTACCACTCACTATAAATAGGAGTCATCATACATTCCAAAGAGGTACACATTACTCTCTCACTCTGACACACATACCTCTTACAACATGGTCTCTTACTCTCACGCCAGTCTAATTGTGGGGTCCGTCCCTACGGACCCTAGACTAACGGTTTATCTTTATTTATGCAGGAAACCATCTAAATCACTGGATTTAGTACAAGATCCAACCCACTTACAACTTGCTGGCTCGGCCCGACAAGTGATCCAGATTCAATTCAAACCCATAACACAAATTGTACTAACAAGTAATATGAAAAAGACGAAACTCCTTATCACCTAAAGACATTTGCAACGTCAACATCCATATTTGTGGGCACTTGTAAACGCTGAGGATCGCCTACAAAACGCTTGGACATGTAAATAAACTAATATTGAAAAAACATTTAGAAAAAACAAACGTAATGCTTACGCATAACTTGTGATGGTCCAACATATTCCACCCTACGTAAACGCCTTCGTTTCAAAGCACCAAGATCCTGACCAAAGGCACCAACATCTCCAGTAGACCTTTGTTTCGGACCACCAGGATTCTCCGAAAACATATCACGCTCAAGCACATTAAGGTTCATATTCGCGGGTACCTCCAACCGTTGTCGAGCATCCCCACCACTCACAATATACTTAGGTACTAATTTTCTTTTCGTTTTCATTGCATTACGTAGTATTAAATACAACAAATTTTCAACAGCTACCTAGTATAATAGAATGGTTTGATTGGCAAACCAACCATTATAATAGAATGGTTTGATTGGCTCTGGTCGTGGTTTCCACGCTTAATGTCAACAGATAATGCCAGGACACTAGTTTTACCGCATAGTCATAGGGATTGCTAAACCCTTGGCGATTTTCGATCTGGTACGCGCGTTCCAAATCGCGGTACGGTAGCGATCTGAATCGCCGTGGATCGCGAACCGAATCGTTCCCATCATCGTTCCCAATCACACCGAATTGGCGATCCAACAATTAGCAAATCGGCGATCCAACAATTAACAAATCAGTGATTTATAGGCCTCGAAAACGCGTTTGATGGCTATGTAATACAATTGTGTGTAAATGGGAGGTTTGAAGGTTTATTATGTTTTGATGTAAATGGGAAGTTTGAAGTATTTTGATGATTTTTGGGTGTGTGAAACGTGTACTGAGTCAAGGACTTTGAAGGTTTTTGTGACTATGGTATTGACTATTAACCAAAGACTTTGAAGGTTTTTGTGTTTCATTACTATATAAACCATAGTACCATACTGTTAACCATATATCCGTTCCATATCTTCATCATTAACTTTGCAATATGTTTTTTCCTTCAATTATGTTTTCCCTTCATTTATGTTTTCCCTTGATCATTAAGTATTAAATTCGACTGAAATGTTTTATGTTTGTAAGCCTATTAATATTTATATATCATTGAAGTTTAATTATAAGTTATGACTTGTAAATGTGTAAAATTATATGAAACTAAACAATATTAGTATTGTGTACGCCGTACCAAAGTATTTGGTACACCGAACCGGAATATGGTACATCGAACCGAATTGAACCGAAATGAGCATACCCCCGTCGTACCAGATTTTAAGAAATAGCGAACCGCGATCCCGTACCGGAGCGATCCCCGTTCCATGTGACTATGGTTTTACCAATGGTAAACAAGCTGTTTATTTATCACTGATGTTGAATGTTTTTGTTTTGTTGCGTTGTTGTTAGGTGCCTATGTTTATTTTCCAGTGTTTCATCCAACTTTTATGGTCTAAAGAAGCGAGATGTAGCCAAGTCGACATGTGATGACCGTGATCGATCTTCTGGTGGACATCTTTTTCCAGTCACAATTTTGACAGATAGATAAGTAGAGGCATCCAATGATTTCATCAAGGTTCCTTAATACCCTTGAGACATCCTTTGCCGCCATTTTATGGCTACTAAATTTCCTTAAGAAGTATAAAATGGTTTCAAAATTTTGAGGGAATAGATTGGCGTTGTGTTCTTCTACAATGATCTTAATTTATTTGTTTTAGTGTATCACTTGTGAAGCACTGAATAATCGAAGAAACAAAAATGAAAAAATGAATGATGAAATACCACAATACACCGTTAATGACATCATAACAAAATAACCATTTTTGTCTGTAAAATCTTTCTACACAGTATACTACTTGGAACACTACTTCAAATACAGTTTTAACAACAATGATGATTAAATAACTTGATTCGAAATTGATAAACTATGGGCTTGCAGTTCTACTTGGTAAAATACTTCAAAGATAGTTTACAACAATGTTGTTAATACTTGATTCTAAATTGATAATCTAGTGGAGACCACATCAGTAAATAAGTTTCACCAAAAGAAAAAGAGATTCAATATATAAAACGTCGGAAACAATAACCTGACTCCTAACACTAGCCTAACTCGATATGTAATTCCTAAAATTCATGATAAAATCTAACTCGCCTAAACTATAATAGCACCTGAATTCCATACCTTATATCATACTCGTGTACTCCAAAAAGTCACTTGTTTTTAGCTCCACACTTAGCAATATTGCCATTATCTTCATCCACAATTCATGTCAACGTAGATGCTATATTCTCACTGATCAAGCAAAAGTAGGGTT
>BQNB010105403.1:0-20647 GCA_026074375.1 Tanacetum coccineum
TAAAACTGCCTTTTTCAATTTAATTTTTAAGTTATTAAAAATTGTTCTTAGCTTTTATAATTTTGAGCATAAGCTCATTTGTTGCTAATCTCCATCTGTTTTAACTTAAGTTTCATTTTCAAGCTTATTTTTTGGCTTATCTTTAAGGCTGCAGTAAGCCTTTTGTTTTGTTAAAATCAAAGAAAAATCAGCATATGCTAACTGCATAAGCACTTTTCATTTGGCTTTTTTTAGGCTTATATGATTTTCAAATTGTTTTCCCCTTGCTGATTTGAGAAGCTAGTTGGACAGTCTTTAAGCTTATATAAGCCTTAAACCATTTAGGTTCCATATAGCTACTTTAAATTAAGCTCAAGTATTGTACCTCAGGCTGTTAGTTAACATTTTTAGCTTATAGCTTATTTGACCTTTCTGTGCTTATTTGTTTGCTTTTCTTTGCTTATTTTTGTTAGTATTTGCCTATTAGGTATAATCATAGGTCTGCCTTAGCTTAGTTTGCATTTTCATTGGCTTATTTATGCTTAAATTGTCCAAACAGTTTAAGCCATTTAAAGCCCGTAGTTAAAAAAAAGGTTAAGACTACCCCTTTTGTTAGCTTATTTTCCAGCTTATTTTTGAGATATAAAAAAGGTTGTTTTTTTAAACTTGCTTATTTTTGTAAGTTTTATAAGTTTTTAAAAAAATATATAAAAAAAGCAAAAGGGGAAAGTGGAAGTCCAAGGTGAGCAAGGGCTCGAACCCTGGACCTCAACACTCTCAACCCTCTTCACACACACATTACCGCTGCGCCCTTGGGACTTTTTCGTTATAGTCCCAAGGTGTTTGGTATTTAAGACCATTTTAGCCATTTAAGCATTTAGATAAGCCGTAGCTTATTCCTGCTTATTGCAAGCTTATTTGTTTAGTTGTGTGAGTAATTTCATTTTCCTGCATTCCTTTCGTCTTTTAGGACTTTCCTGCAATTTTTTAGATTTTTCCTCCTTTATTTGTTATTTTTCTTTAATTTTCGTAAGTTAAAATTTTGAAAAGTCATTTGAAAATAGAAAATTAATTCAGAAAAATACGAAAATAGTTTCTAGTTTTAGATTTAATATTTTGAGGTTTACAAACTTTAAAAACTTTTTTACCATTTTAGATTTTAAATTCCATTTTTAGCTTTTTAATTTAAATTTAGGAATTAGTTTTTAATTATAAAAAGCAGTGAAAAATATTTTTCCGAGTTTCTATGATATTTTAGACTTTTCCAAAGTAAAAAATCATTTTTTGGAAGTTTTAGATATTAATTTGTTATTTTCTAGGATTTTAAATAGATTAAATAGGTTTTAATTCATAAAAAAATATAAAAAAGTCAAAAAAATATAAATCTTTTTTAGAAAATTTTCTTTTGTCATTTTAGAGGTTTAGAAGCCAAATTTGCATTTTTAGGGTTAATATTTGCCTTAGTTAGTTTTTAGTTGCGTTTTTAGGATTCCCCGTTTTGCGTTTTCAGTTTAAAATAGTTTTTGCCTTAATTGTTTTTATGTATTTGCATTAATTTTCCCTTAGTTTTTGAAAACCAATCTAAAACTTGTTCCATTCAAGCATCGATTATCAAAACGACTCTCGACTTTTAATTGCATTCCTTGTTGGGGATAACGACCCGGGAATCATACTTCCGGTTTACTACAATTGAGATTTTTTATTCTTATTATATATTTATGTATTTATTATATCTAATATATATAAGGGTTGAGTTCATCTCTATTGTCAATGCTCCTTCTACCTTCCAAGCTTTAATGAATGAAGTATTCAAGCCTTTTTTGAGAATATTCACCTTGGTTTTCTTTAATGATATCCTCATCTATAGTAGAAGTCTGCAAGACCATGTGCAACATCTGAGGTCTGTGCTACACGTAATAAGACAACACCAGTTGTATACAAAATTGACTAAATGTGTGTTTGTGTCAAGGCAAGTTGAATATTGGGGCATGTGATCTCTGATATGGGAGTTGCTACTGATCCATCCAAGATTAAAGCCATGGAAAATTGGTCCGTGCCACCAAATGTTAAGCAACTGAGAGGATTCCTTGGACTTACAGGGTACTATAGAAGGTTTATTAAAGCTTATGCTAGTATCAACAAACCCCTTACTTTGCTACTTAAAAATGGATTTAAGCGGAATGCAAAAGCACAATCAACCTTTGACCAATTAAAACAAGCCATGATAAGTGTTCCTGTACTTGCCCTACCAAATTTTGAAAAAGAGTTCACAGTTGAGACAGATGCTTCAAGAATAGGAATTTGGGCATTTTTGATACAAGAGGGTCACCCAATAGCATACCTCAGTAAAACCTTATCAGCTAAACATCAACTCATGTCTACTTATAAGAAGGAATTTTTGGCTGTTATACCAGCTTTGGAAAGATGGAGAGGCTACTTATTAGATAGACACTTCAAAATCAAAACAGACCATTTCAGTCTTAAGTACCTTTTAGATAAAAGGATTACTACCCCAACTCAGATGAAATGGCTTCCCAAACTCATGGGATTTGACTATGAGATCATTTTTAAGAAAGGAGTGGAAAATGTCTTAGCTGATGCCCTTTCCAGAATTCAAAGTGAAGCCTAACTCTTTAGCCTATGCTATCATATACCTGTCAGTCCTGAACTATTACAAAAGATTGAATCCACATGGGAAGAAGATAGTGAGTTAAATGTCAAGATTCAAAAGCTTAAATAAGGGGAGAGTGTCAAGAACTCTTATGATTAGACCAATCAACAGCTAAAAGGGAAAGGTAAATTGGTGGTTGCGAAAAATGAGGCCTTGAGGACTGCATTGCTTACTCATTTCCATAGTGGCCCAGTGGGTGGTCATGTGGGGGTTAAAGTTACTCTGCATAAACTGTGTTCACTATTCTATTGGAAGAAAAGGAGAAGGGAAATCAAACAGTTTGTGAGAGAATGTGATGTTTGTCAAAGATGTAAACCTGATTTGTCAAGTAATCCAGGACTTTTGCAACCATTGCCAGTCCTAAACACTATGTGGTATAGTATTTCAATGGATTTTATGAAAGGTTTACTCAAGTCTCAAGGCAAGAATATTATCATGGTGGTAGTTGATAGACTCAGTAAATACAACCATTTCATAGCTCTTGTGCACCCATTCAATTCAGCTCAGGTAGCTCAGGCATTCTTAGACAACATTTATAAACTACATGGGTTGCCTAGAGCATAGTATCAGAAAGAGATAAGGTGTTTATTAGTATCCTTTGGAAGGATCTATTCAAACTATTACATGATAAGTTACTCATGTACACTGCCTACCACCCACAGATAGATGGACAAATAGAGGTGGTGAACATTGGACTTGAATGTTATTTGAGGTGTATGTGTGGTGAGAATCCAAAAGAGTGATGCAAATGGTTATCTTTGGCTGAATGGTGGTATAACACTAACTATTATTCAGTCTTGAACACTACTCCATATGAAGTACTCTATAGCCAAACACCGCCTATTCACATTCCTTATGTCAGTGGTGAGAGTAGGGTGGATTCAGTTGATAGAACTCTGATAGCTAGGGAAGAGGTTGTTAGAGCACTAAAGTTTCATCTAAAGAGGACACAAGATATGTAACATCCGGTAATTTTCGAAACTTTAGATAACTATCTTACTCTTTGACTTTTAGGGTCTGGCTTGACTTATGAGAACGATCATCTAAATCACGTTTTCACGACTCGGACTCTAAAGCAATTTGATGTGAAATGATATTCCGAACAACTTTTTAGTTTTGCCCGAGACCTGAAAACGAGCCGAAAAGGGCTAAAACAGCACCGCAAACATTTAACGAACAACATACAACGCGGACACACAAAAATAATTAAATTTATTTTTAGTTATCAGTATTTATTTAATAGAAATATTAAATAAATTATTCATCATTTTTAATTAGAAGCGTTGTTGATAACGTGAATACTCGAGCTTAAATCCATTTTTATTTCGGACGAGGCAAAACCGGTTCGCAAAATGAATAACAGATATTTTATTAAATGTTATAAAATATTTATGAAATATTATCAAGCGAATACTCATTTTTATCGGAAAAATGATTTGAAAAACAATGGCGCAAGTTTCGTGCGTTGAATCATTCGTTAAGCCGCTCAAATGAGTCCCGAACCAATATATTATAAAAGTTTCCTAAAACTTTCACTTTTGGTCCCTGTAAAATATTTACAAAACAAACCCTCAACTATTAAACATATTACATTTTAATATTAAAGTTTTATATATATATAAAATTTATATATTAAAATTTCATTTACATCTCATACATATACACACACAGAGGGTAGCAAGATTGCACTCTCTCCCTCCCTCATTTTCCCGGCCACCACTCGACCACCGCCGCCGCCGTCGCCGGCTGCCGGAAAACTTTTCCGGCGAGTTTTCCGGCCAACACCAAATATGCTCCCACTCACCCGATCTACTCGATCCCCTACACCACTCTCCTCCACGCGCCACCCACACCACCATCGTCACCTCACCATCACAGCCACACACCACCAAGGGTGCGGCTGTTGGTGGTAAACACCAATGAGGGTGCGTTTGTTTTTGGTTCACAGTCGCAACAAGGGTGCGTTCGGTGGTATAATAACAAAAAGGGTGCGTCCGTTTTGTGGTTAAACAACACAAGGGTGTTGTTTCGGTGGCTTAGCAACAAGGGTGCGTGTGGTTTTGTTATAAGCACCAAAGAGGGTGCGTTGGGTTCGTGTCACAGCCGCAGGGTGCGTACGGGTCGGGAGTGTTTGGTTTGTCATGGGTTTATGGCAGCCAACGCAGCGGGTGCGTTTGGCTGTCCGGGTCAGCCGAGGGTGTGGGATGCGTTTGGTTTTGTTATAGAAACGAATGGGCGTTTGGTTTTGTTATAGAAATGAATGGGTGTTTGGTTTTGTTTATAGAAATGAAGGGGCATTTGGTTTTGTTTAAAGAAACGAAGGGTGCGCGTGGTTTGTTAATAACAAACGAGGGGTGTTTGTTTTATGGGTTTATCGCAAAAAGTGCGTCGGAAAATGGCTGTCGAAACACCGGGTGTGTGTTGGTGCGTAGGTAATGGCTGTCCTAAGAAAACCGCCGGGGGTTGGGTTTTGACCACAAGGGGTGTTAGTTTGTTCGTATGCATGAAAGGCCGCAAAAATAGGTGTTTGGTTGGTGTGCATGCCCTCCGGGGTGTCCGGGTTGGCTGCGAGAACAGAGGGGACACCGGGGAGGGATGTTGGGTTGGGACACAGCGGGTTAGTGGATTTTGGGTTTATCAAGAAACCCACAAAAGGGACGTTTGAGCTGTTCAAAACAGCCCAGGTGCTTTAGGCTTAACAGCCACGCACAAGGGTGCGTTTGGCTCGGGGTTTAGAACCGCAGCGGGTTCGTTTGGTTCGTGACAGCCCGCATAGGGCGTGTTTGGTTTGATGTAAACAGTTAAGGGGCGTTTGGTTGATTAGTTAAGGGGTGTTTGGCTGTGACAGCCAACGAAGGGTGCGTTTTGTTTATAGATTTAGCAGCTAGGGTGGTTTGAAGGCTGGTTGGTTTACACCACAGTTTAGTGCGTTTGGTTTCGTGGTTTATCACCACACGGGTGCGTCGGGTTTGGGTTGTTTGGGTTTGCAACGGAAATGGGTGCGTTTGAGTTGTATTTTTGTGGTACACCGAATATGGGTGAGTAATTTTTGCAACCACAAAAGTATTTTGATTGTTTCATTAAATTTATCGGATTAATTAAAATGTGATGAAATCTATTAAACTTGCGGCGTCAAGTATAATATGTATTAATATTAAAACGGGAATTGATATTAATATATAAGCCATAAGAGACACATTTTAGATAAGTTTTGAACTAAAAACGGACTTTGGCGCATTTTGTAACGGATAATTGTGAGCAGAAAACGACACATGAGATTCGGGATTCGAGATTTTGAAAAGATCAATTTTGGTTTACAAAATATAATGAATTATATTTTTATGGACGTTTTAGAACATAAAACGAGCTTTTAACAATCCCAATAACGAAAAACTGGCAAACAAATCGAAATATACACTTAATAGAAAAATAGGTTATTTTTAATTAAATTAAAAAAGGCAATTTATTAATTAAACGATTTTGAGCACTTTCGAGTCCGTTTCGGCCATCCGGCGAAACACGAAAGTTTGTTCGTTAAATGAAACGTTTTTAACTTTGCCGCGAGGATGTCATTTTTAAATTAAGACATAAAAAACAGGTTCAAAAATAAAGTCGGTTAATATATTATTTCAATTAATAGTTTTAAGATCATTACTCGATTCAAAAAACGGAAGGTCTAAAAATAGTAACTTTCGGTAAATATTCGACATAAGCTATGATTAGACGGAAAATAGTATATATTCATATAATATACTAAGGGTTAAGATTTAAAGACGCCAAGGATTTCCATACACATTATATATGTATGAATACATATTAAAATATGTATTAATTTGTCGTTACGAAGTACGCAATAAACGTTGATCGTATTTAATGACGTGTTTTAAAAAAATAAAATAAAAAATTATAATAGCAGCATACATAATTATAGTTCGTGGTCGCGATCGTTGCAGAGTCGGTTTGTGATTAATTTGGGAGTATTGATCGTGTCCTGTGATCAAGGTGAGTTTAAAGCTCCCCATGTTTTGTACTGGTTTACATATATTTTTGGGGTGAGAACAATATATTGCTGTTACAAATGCATTTACAAGGATTGTTTACAAATTAGTATAGCATACTCCATTTACATATCTCGCTATGGGATACTTTATTTGACTTTTATTTTGGTCACGATGATACTTTTTACTTTTGAAATGATTGTCGGATTATAACAATTGTTTGCAGCCTGCCGGGCCAACAATCATTTCTGCCTCGGGTTTCTTGGAGGGAAACACCCATATGGGAACACATTAATTTGTATACATATGCCGGTTGTTTCTTGGAGGGAACACCCATGAGAGGGAACACCATTAAAGTTTAAATCACTGCTTCGGGTTGAGGATACATACAATCTACGTCACAGCGTCATGAAACTGTAAATCACTTGAGGGTGAGCGCACTGTTATGAAATAGATCTATTCGATGTGGATCCCTGTTCGGAGTGATTATTCTATCGCACGGTAACTAACATTATTAGGTGATGTCCACGCGAAATGCATATAAAAATAGATCTATTCGGGATTGACAACCCCCGTTCGGGTGACTAGCTATCACTGGGAACGAACGTTATAACATGTCGGATCACGTTGGGACTACAGGGCCCCCCGACAAATACATACTTGGAACATTTTGGTGACATTAAATTGGTCATTGATTCTTATAAACTCTTTGGGAAATAAATTGTACTTTGGTGACATTCAAATTGGGTCATCGCATATCTTTATAAATCTTTGGGATAAAGAATTGTACTTTTGGTGACATAAAAATAATGTTGTGCACTCTTTATAATCTTTAGGATTTTTACATGTAGCAGTGATGATTAACAGTGGACAATACATTCAGTTGAAACTTACATTCATATTTAAACTAATCTATGAACTCACCAACTTTAATGTTGACACTTTTAAGCATGTTTTTCTCAGGTGAATTAGATGCTTGGATTATTTGATGTGCATTGGAGTCTTTACATTCAAGTCTTTCATGGTGATGCAATTATGGGACAACTATTATTTTGATTTTAGAAAATCAACGAGATTGTTTTACAAACGACACATTTAGAGGTCGTTCTCTTGTATCTAGCCATGTGGTATTCCGCTGCGTTGTATGATTTTTGGGGGTGTTACAGCTGCTATATGTAAAAATGGGGGTGTTACACTGTTGGAGGTGTTTTAGTTTGAAGTAGTTCAGTTTAAGGTTCTGAAACATTTGGTTGTGAGGTAGAGGGTGTGGGTTGTGGTTCAGGGGGTGTTACTGAACTTTCACCCTCAGGTGCTTGGTTTTGCACCAACATGAATTCAAAAAGTGGAGTAACTTTTTCTAGCAAAAACTTTTAATTTGCTATGCCATATTTGATAAACTTTTTAGTATGGCTTGGGGTGTTTCATAAGTATCATTAAAAGTGTCTAGTAAATCTTTAAGCTGGTTATTCTAAAAAGAGTTGTAAAACCTTGGATACATTAAAGAACTTCTTTGATCCAAGTTCCTTAACATACCAACAAAAATCAATTTAGAAAAATTAAATTTCTGACCCAAATTCCAACATATAATGCTGAAGGCAAATGGGTTGAAAACTCATCCAGCCAGTTATTTATGAACTTATACAATGAAGATGTAGAATCAGGAATTTCCAATGTGGGAGAGAATGACAATTACTTTTTGAAACGTAATTAATGTTGAAAGCTATGCATACCATCGACATTGCAGGGTTTTCAAAAATTATCCATTATTTGTAGGCAAGTAATTACTATCCACATCAACAAAAGAAGATCATTCCTCACTGATGATTCTATCACACTACACACTACTGTCTGCCATCAACTATGCAGGATTTGCTTCACTGAATTGATGTTTGGATTTGGCATATTCCAAAACTTTCAATATAATAAGTATAGATAGTGGACTTACAGTTGAGGCATAATTGATCGAACATTAATAGGAAGTCCACTATCCTAATGAAAATTCTGCTTTCTCATCACTCTTTTCTAATAACGTGACCGAATGTAGTTTTGTTAATAAAAGCAAGATTCAGCCTGAATAATTGAATTTTTTGTCAGTGTGAACAATCGATTAGGGGGTTAGATGAATTATGACAAATGTATATGTGAAAGACATTGTTTGATTAATAGGCTTTATAAAAGCATAAAGAAAAACCTAAGAGAAATGTAGCCATTAATTTGGTCAAAATTACCCCCTGAATAGTATTTAGAAACGGTAAATTTTGCAGTCTAAAAGGGTTTTAGGCTAGCAGTACTAAGTTGTATACTAGCAGTACTAACTTTCGCCACTTATAGTTTTTGGTAAACAACCAAGCCATCAACGATTTGATGAATTTCTTTACATACGCCGTTTGCCCTGGTAATAAAATTCTATTCTTGTCTGTAAGACAGGTGAAAATTGATGACCATTTGTTATGTGGTGAAAACCAACAATTGAAACAGTCGCATAACTAACAAAGTCACCAAGCATTCACATCAAATCAGCATAGTCCATTATTAATCAAATAATCCTTTTAAGCTCTATTCTCGAAAAATGTTAGTTCCAAAAACAAAAGAAACACAAGACCCAAACATCATTGCATATTGCTCATAATAATTGACAGTATAAACTTTTAAGCTTAGCAGAACTAAGTATCATTACAAAAAATTAACCCATTTTCATCACTTGGTAGCTCTTGCACTCCATTCTAAGCATCCATGATGTATAATCCGTTGCACTTATACACATATTTCCATATATCCTTCCCTCAAACAAAGCTTCTATGTGTATTATCAGCTATGCCAATACACATATACTGAGCAACACTAAAATTAGACTAACAGTATTAACTTTTTCTACAATAACTATACAACAACATGCTTCTATTCATTACAAGCACACTAGAAATTACTAGATAGACATGTGAGAATTCATGAGGATCCATATTTATGCATAACCCATGAATTAAAAACTACTACCTAAACAAATAAACCTCCCCTCAAACAATACTTCAGAGATTAAGTAATCCAATGCTATCAATCAAAAAGTTAAACCTGCTAACATCAAAAGCCTTTGTGAGAAGACCTGCAACATTGTGGTCTGTATGAATCTTGATCACTTGAATCAACTTCTTCTCATAAGAATCTCTGATGAAATGGTGACTTATCTCAATGTGCTTGGTTTTAGAATGAAACACTGGATTCTTCACAATACAAATGTAGCTTTCAGTAATCATGTAAATCTGGTGTCCATAGAAATTGAGAGCCATAAACAAGTCAAATTGATTTTGAATCCATAACACCTGTCCACAACAATTAGCAGCAGCAACATACTCTACTTCAGTAGAGAATTGGCTACTATAATCTGCTTCTTACATTGCCATGAAATCAATCTCTTGCCAAGAAATTGACAACCTCCTATTGTGGATTTCCTGTCAAGGCTAGCTCCAGCATAATAACTATCAGAAAAGGCTTCCAAGTCAAATGGTGAATCTCTAAGATACCAAAGGCCTAATTTAGGCTGACCTTTTAAGTATCTAAAGATCCTCTTCACAGCATGAAGATGTGAAGTCTTTGGTGTAACTTAGAACCTTGCACAAGCACAAACAGCAAACATTATGTCAGGCCTAGAAGCTGTTAAGTACATCAATGACCCAATCATTGATCTATATAAGTATACATCCACATTCTCAGCTTCTTCATCCTTGATCAATGCCTTGTTAGTCTCTGTTGGAGTGCTTGTTGTCTTCACAGTGATAAAATCAAACTTTTTCAATATATCAACCATATATTTGTCTTGGCTAATGAAGATTCCATCCTACTTAATAGAAGTAATAAAAATTAAAATAATAATATAATATATTTATAAAATAATAAAAAATAAAAATAAATGAAAATAATAATATAATAAAATATAATATTTGAAAATAATAATTATGAAAAAAAAAAAAAAAAAATTAAAAATAAATAATTAAAATAAATAAATATAATTAAATAAAAAAGAAAATATACAAGATAAATATAAAAAATATTATGTGAATATGTAAATAAATAAAATATATAAAAAAAATATAAAAAAAAAATTAATATAATAATAATATTAAGAAAATATAAAATAATGAATTATTATTAACATAAAAAATTAAATAAAATTAGAATAATTATAATAAGAAAATTATAATTATATAATAATATATAATATATTAAATATATCTTATAAATAAAAATAATTATTTAAAAACATAATAAAATATAAAATTAAAAAATAATATAATGATTGTAACTTATAACCCTAAGAAGAAAGTGAGCTCCCTTATAGAACTCATCTAGAATTTCTTGTGCATCATCTGCTCAAGTTATCACCTTTTTTCTTCTTGATGAACAAAGTCTTATCTATAGTGCCTCTTCTAAATCCATTTTCAATTAAGTAGGTAGACAAGGTCTCATACCAGGTTTTAGGAGCTTGATGTAGACCATATAAAGCTTTTTCCACCTTATAAACCTTATCAGGGAACTATGGATCTTCAAAACAAACCTAAAGAAGGTTGGCACACATAACACCGCTCCTCATCATAGTACCGATATAAAAAGATCACTTCTTCACATCCATCTGGTATACAATAAACCCCATAATGCTACATAGCCCTAAAATAACCTGATTAGCTTCAATCATATAGCACATGAAGCAAAAAAAAAAAAAAACACTCATCATAATCAATTCCCTTCCTCTGTGGGTAGAACATGTGCAACTAACTTGTTGCCTTGTTTCTGACTACAATTCCTCTCTCATCTTTCTTGTTTCTATATACCCACTTAGTTCCAATAGCTCTCTTGCCTTTAGGAAGATCCACCATAGTCTAAACCTTTTGATGTTTAAATTGCAGAAACTCCTCTTGCATTGCTTCTATCCAACTTGGATCTGTCAAAGCTTGGATTAGCTTTTTAGGTTCTATTTGTGAGAGAAAAATAGAAAAGAAGCAGTTCTAATAATCTTTGTAATTTGTTCTTCTCTGCTTCCTAATGTAGTTGACCATAGCATTTTCTTTAGAAAATTAATCATTCTCCTTATTTGAATAACTGAATTTATGTCTCCAATAATCTGGTCTTTAGGATGATCCTTGTGAATTCTAGTTGTGGAAATAGGACTGACATTCATGGTGGTTTCTAAATTTTTGAGGTCAGCCTCTGCACCCACATCTTCATCATCATATGCACCTCTAAAGATACTCGTAGAATCCTCCAAATCAGGCATAAGAGTATCAGTTGGAAGATCATTATTATCAAAACTTTGCCAAGCAGCACTAACAGATTGACTAACAGTATTAAGTCTGTTAGTGCTGTTAGTGATAGTAGCCTCTCTTTGACCAACCAATATTTCAGTTTCTTGATCAAATTGTTTTCTAAGAGATTCTTCTTGATCTCTAATATCTTTCTCATGACCATTTTTATCACCATCTTTTGCTGGATACTGAGCATCATTCTTCTTTCCAGCATCATCAACAAACTCATCATTTGAGCTCTTTGGACTTTGAGAATTAGAAGTCAAAAATGGTAGCAGAATATATTTATGATTAGATGCTTTATCCTCTCCAGTTTGCAATGCATTAACATTTGTCTCTATACCTGCATCATAATTAGTTTGATTTCCTGCAGAAACTGGCTCATAATTCATAGATTTTATCAGTGAATCAATATCAAAGAGCCATTCTAGACCACTTCCTGCAACATTAGGTTTATTTTCAAGAAACTTAATGTGCATGTTCTCTTCAACTTTCTTGGTTCTAGTGTTGAATACCCTAAATGCCTTACTATTTAGCAGAAGATTCCAACGCAAGAACAGCCCATCATCAAACCTTCCCTTCAAACTTGCCTATTATCTAAGGTATTCAAGATAGTAACAATACACCTAAAAGGGACTCATGAAGTCACAGATTTGGTGATCTACAATTAAGAATTCATAAGGTGTCTTGTTATGAGCTTTGTTGATCAAAAACCTCTATTATGAACATAGGCAGAGCATATTAATTACATCAGCCCAAAAAAGTAGTAGGTCATAATAAATCTGTCTAGCATATGTCCTAGCTGCCTCTATTAGTGTTCTATTCTTTCTTTCAGCACCCTTTTTGTTATTGCGTTCCTAGCACAACTAAATTCTACTCATTTGATTTCTTCATCTCACAGAACTGATTCATTTCACATTCTTAAACTCAGTTCCATTGTCACACAAAACCTGAATAATTTTTAACCTTATGATTATTTGGTTTTCTAATGCCGTAATTAAAGTTTTTAAGGATTCCACTAGTCTCTATCCTTTGAGGCCAAAAAGAAACACCAACTAAACCTACAAAGTCATCAGTGACAACAAGGCAATACAACTTTTTATTTAGACTCTTTACAAATGTTGGACCAAACAAATTCATATGCAACATTTGAAAAATGGCAGGCTGGATAGAGCTCGACAAATTTTGACTTACATGAGGCTTTATAGCTTTCCCTTCTGACAAGCAACACATGTATGGTCATTTTCAAAAAGCTTTAAAGGCAAACCTCTAACAAAGTTTCCCCTCACAAATTTGTTCATAGTTTTAAAGTTTACATGACCAAGCCTCCTATGCCATAAATTAGACTTATCTATTGTAGCCTTTGCAAATAAACAAGTCAAACAACCTGATGGAACAACATTCTTTAAATTAAAATTGTACATATTATTCTATCTAGGAACATTAAGCAGTACTTGACTTTCATCAAGTAGCTTAAAATTAGGAGATAGAATAAGACATTCAGTCTCAGTGAAAAGAACACTGTTTTTCTTGTCACACATTTGTGAGACAGAGAAAAGATTAAACTTAAGTTCCTTTACAAAGTATACATCTTTAAAGTCTAATTTCCTAGTCCTAATTTTACCTTTTCCAGTAATTTTACCTCTTTTAAAACTTCCAGCAAATGCAACAAATCCTCAATCAATGTCTTGATAATCTGTTATGTAGGACTTGTTCCCAGTCATATGCCTAGAGCATCCACTATCAAAAATCCCTTGATCATGTAAAGCATATTGTGGATTACCCTACACTCAAAATAAGAGAATTAGTTTCACTTGGGACCTCATGCCATCCTGTACTTGAGTCTGCCTTGAGGATCAACATAGTTAAATCTTTTAGGCATGTATGATCCACTGTCTTTGGAGATATGGTCAATTACTTTTCCTGTTCGTCTCCAAATCCAGCATGCTAAGAACTTAACAACATTTTCCTCATGTCCTTGAACAACACTAACTACTGCTTTTCTCCCAGCAGTAGTTACATTGTTTACCTTAGCAGTATTAACTTTTTCTTGAAAGTCACTATTTTTAGGTGTTGTTCTTTGATAAATACTCCTCTTAACTGATGAATATGACTTATGAAAAACATTTGAACATGGTTTTGCACCATTCATAGTTGGTCTATATGCAGCAATATATACATATCTGACAGTACTATTTAATACTGCTGCTCTTGAGGAGCTTTGCTTAGCCGTATTAACTAGTACATTACCAGACTTTGTTAAGACTGTAGCTGGAACAAGATTTCTTTTAGGATGTGGGTGAGTTAATTTATTTTGGTGATTCACCCTCTGAGCATTGTTCCATACTAGTCTAACTTCCCTTTGACCAGTAATCCTTCCCATATTATTCAACATAGATTTTCCAACCATTTTATTCTCATAAAAGTTACAGTCCTTAATTAAATGGTTAAGACTTCCACATATAAAATAAGCTTTCTTATTGAACTCAAAACCATCCCCTAATTTTTGAGTCATTAGTCCATTCTAATTTCTTTTATCAACCCTAGGACTCTGACTTTTCCTAAGGTTTTTAGCTTGCCTATATGTGTTTGTTCAAGAACAGATTTCCTAGTATTTTCATTTGATTTAACAAAATTGATTTTAGCATAACTAGGTTTATTCTGTTCAATTGAAGGTCTAGTCACACAGTCATCATCACTATTAGACTCCCACTCTTCAACAATAGGTAAACTAGCTAACACTAAGGTTTGATCAAAATATCCTTTACTAGACCTTAGATTAGTATTGATTTATTCCTAGGCACACTATTGATAGTTTCGCTCAAATTAGTCTTATAGACAGAATCATCTAATCCAGCAAAGGACAAGTCAGGTCTTGAGGGCATGTAGTTCCCAGTGTAGAGAGGAGGAACTGTATGATATCCCTCAACCTTCTTGAACCTATCATTTACTTGATTATTTTCCTCTTCAATCTCATTTACACTACTATCAGATGCACTTTCAAACACTTCACTATTATTCTTATCAATGTCATACAGTTCATTCTCAGTGATTTGACTATCAAAACCAATATCAGTCTTGTTATTAACACTTATTTGACTGTTTAATAGATCAGTTAGATTCTTAGATGATGTTTCAAACTTTTCTAATTTGAGTTTTAAATCATCCTTTTCTCTTAAAGCCTCTGCTAACTGATTTTTAAGCTCTGTAATAGAATTATCTCTTACCTTAACATCATATTTCAAAAATGCAATGTCTTCCTTATAAACAGCTGGTATGTGCTTAATTACACATACCATTTTCCATTAAAAACGGACTTAAAAGACTAAAAACGTACCAAAAATACATTGTATTTGTATGTTTTGCATCTGAATTGTGCAGGAACGGATATTCAAAAAGAAAGCCAAAAACGACCAAACTAAGCACGGGATGGAAAAGACAAAGTCAATCCGAAGCCAAAGTCAGTCAAAGTCAAAAGTCAGACACATGAAGAAAATACAACTTGAGGGACTAAAACTGCCAAACCTCAAGTTGTATTACAAAAGAAAAAGACAAGGGACGAAATTGCAAACCGGGCGAAGTTTTGCAACAAAGTTATATAGAGATGAGGGACCAAAGCTGCCAACCTTCCCAAACTCCATCTTTCCCGCCCAAACAAAACCCATTGACAGAGTAGGATGTCGTCCCAACTTCTTCCCTCAAAAACATTTAACACCCTAGATAAAACATTGTCAACCAATCTCTACCCACCCCCCCAGCTGTATAAAGAGGAAAGTGCCATGTGTGGCAATCCCTCACCAATCCCCAGTATTTTCGATGGCTATGATTGACTTCAAAAGAACAAAAAGACATTGAAGGCTGGATTTGTTTATAAAATCACCTTACATAACATACACAACTTGTGTTTGTTGCTTCTACAAAGAAACACAGAAGAAAGAAGAGAAGAGAGTCCAAGAAACCAAGACCTTAATTCATTTTAGTATAAATAGGGCCATTGTAACCCGAGGGAGTAACTAGTTAGTTTTTAATTTTTAATATAACTTAGCTTATTTTCAGTTCTTTTAAAACTCATTTACAGCTTTTACTTTCAGCTTTGTAACACTTTCAAGTTTTAATGCAAATTTTGAAGTATTAAGTTAATTACAATTCCAAGTGTTAAGTTTCTTAATTGTGTTGTTTTGTGTTCAAAAGCTCTCAATACAGCTTGTTTACAAGCTGTTTTAACTAAGTGAACCTAAGAAGTTAATTAGATAAGAGAAAATCACTAAAATCACTCTCAAATACACCACAACTTATTTTATGGATGATAAGCCAGTTCTGGACGGGCTTATGGACACCACTAGCTTGTTTTATGCAAGCTAGAGCTTGTAGATTCATTGGTTGACCCTGTTTTGAGCAAGGGTGTTGTAAGTTTCTCTTTCTCTTATTTCTCTTAGTTACTGCAGAACTGCTTATAGTGCTTAGTTGTTAATTTAAAAGTGACTTATGCACATTTCCTAGTTAATACTGTTAGTTCATTTGTTAAAACTGTTAGTTCATTTGTTAAAACTGTTAGACTAATTTAGTTTATTTAAGTGCTTATTCTTGATTATAAATGCCTTATTTTATTATTTGATAATCTGTTTTTAATAAATTAGGATCAAATCAGCTTAAAATAAAAAGAAAAAATGATTTTTGAAAACTTTAAGGGCTGTTTGGAACCAGCAGTACTAACCCATAGTTAGTACTGCTAGTTCATTTTTTTTTGGATTTTAAAGCTAGCAGTACTAACTTAAAGCTAGCAGTACTAACTTAAAGCTAGCAGTACTAACTCCAAGTTAGTACTGTCAGTTAAAACTGTTAGTACTGTTGTTAGTACTGCTGAGTTTCCTTGCTTAATTTAGCTTAATTGCTTGCTGAAATTGCTTATTTAGAGATAGTCTAGCTTATTTTGTTTTGTCTTAAGTTTATTTGAGCTTATTCGTGTCTTAGTTTAAAAGTTTTAAATGTTTATACTATTTCTAGCTTTTATGCTTGTTCTAGCTTATTTTCCTTCTCCTCTGGAAGTTTCACCAGCTCACATGTTTCATTTTTGTGCAAACTTTCAACCTCCTCTTTCATTGCCATAACCCATTTATCACATTCAGGACTTGATATTGCCTCAAAATAATTTGTAGGCTCACAACCTTCAATATGGGCTGCAGCGGCAAATGCGTAAGCAGCTAAGTCACATTGATAATCCTCAAGTCTTGGAGGTCTATTGACTTGTCGCCTTTCACGATCCCGAGCCAAAAGATACTCGGTCTGAGGTTGACTTTGTGGACTTGTAGGCATGTTGCCATCATCTTGGGTTTCAATATGTTCATCATTAAATAGAGGTTGAGTATGTGTACTATTTTCAACATCAAACTCAAACTCCACCTTACCTTCTGTATGATTATTATCTACATTATGAGGTGGCACAAAATCTTTACCAAAATTAGTGATAACATCTTCATTAAAAGTTACATCTCTACTATGAATAATCTTACGATACTTAGGATCGGGACACCAAACACGATAACCTTTAACCCCGGAACCATAACCCAAGAAAATGCATTTAACAGCACGAGGAACTAGTTTTCCCTCATTTACATGTACATAAACAGGACATCCAAAAACTCTAAGATTAGAATAATCAACTGAATTACCTGACCATAGTATTTCTGGAATATTGCCATCAAGAGATCTGTGAGGAGAACGGTTTATTAAATATGTTGCGGTAGTTGCAGCTTCAACCCAAAAATCCTTATCCAAATTGGCATGAGAAAGCATACATCGCACTTTCTCCATTATAGTCCTATTCATTCTTTCTGCAACGCCGTTTTGCTGCGGTGTCCTAACAAGTGTGTGGTGTCGTGCAATGCCATACTTTCGGCATAAGGCATTAAAACTTTCTCCACAAAACTCAAGACCATTGTCGGTCCTCAACTTCTTGATCTTCTTTCCTGTTTGGTTTTCAATCAGCACTTTCCACTCCTTAAAAGTGGGAAACACCTCATCTTTGTGCTTTAAGAAAAAAACCCAAACTTTACGAGAAAAGTCATCGATAATAGTCAACATATATCGTTTACCTCCTCGAGACGTAACAGGGGATGGCCCCCATAGATCAGAATGAATGTAGTCAAGGGCATCCCTCGTTCTATGAATACCAGGAGAAAAACTTACCTTTTTCTATTTGCCAAACACACAATGTTCACAAAACTCCAGGTTGCATGAAACTTTAATAAGACCTTTCTTGGCAAGGTACTTCATACCTTTCTCACCCATGTGACCTAAGCGATAATGCCAAAGCTTGGAATCATCGAGGCTTGCCTTTGATGTAGCAACTCCAGCAGTACCGTATACTACGGTACCTTGTAGAACATATAAACCACCTGATTGAATGGCCTTCATCAACACCAAAGCTCCCTTGAATATTTTCATGACTCCACCTTCACCAGAGTACTTACATCCATTAGCCTCAAGAGTGCTAAGAGATATCAGATTTCTTTTTAAATCTGGAACGTGTCGAACCCCCGTAATGGTCCTAACAACACCGTCATGCATCTTAACTTGAATATTACCCTTCCCAATAACAGGACAAATAGAATGATTCCCCATATACACATTACCACCATTAAAGGATTCATAAGTGGTAAACCAACTTCGATGAGGAATCATGTGGAAGGTACAACCAGAGTCAACTATCAATTCATCTCTAGACTTTTCGGTGTCAATGGCCAAGTAGACATCACCATCAGAATCGCCTTTGGCAATGGCTACCTCGGCGGCTTTTTCAGGTTTCTTTTCGTTATTCCCTTTACCTTCTCTTTCCAGTTTGTTCTTTAACTTGTAACAATCAGAGACAATGTGACCAAGTTTCTTGCAATATTTGCAACTCTTATTTGAATATTTTCCGCGAGATTGTGATCGATGTTTTTTATTTTTATTGCTACTCTCACCTCGGTCAGAACTTCGGCCTCTTGCAACCAGCCCTTCACCACTTTCTGGCTCCACATCATCATCATACTTTTGTTTGGACAACAAAGCAGATTTAACATCATCAAATGATAGTGTTTCACGGTTGCCATATAACATGATTTCTTTAAAGTGTTTGTAAGAAGCAGGTAAAGAAATAACCAGTAATACGGCTTTGTCCTCATCATCAATGTCTACATCTAGATTCTCTAAATCAATGAGAATAGTATTAAATTCATCAAGATGATCTTGAATAGATGTACCTGGTTTTATATGAAAAGTGTAAAGACGATCCTTCAACCGAAGCTTATTCACAAGACTCTTTGTCATGTAAAGAGATTCTAACTTGAGCCATAAACCAGCCATGGTGGTCTCATGTATGACCTCACAGAGAACTTCTCGAGTTAGAAAAAGTTGGATCGTAGCTAAAGCCTTCTTGTCTAATTCAAGCGAATCTTCATCTGACATGCTTTGTGGCTTGTGTGCTATACCCCTAAGGGCCTTCTTGTACCCATGATGCGTTAATACCGCTTGCATATGAACTTTCCAAATAGCAAAACTAATCTTGCCATCAAACTTATCGATATCAAATTTGGTGACCATTGTAACACGGCTCTTGATACCACTTGTTGGGAATTTAGAGCGTGCACGGAAGCGAAGATTAAACCAAAACAATAATCAACCAAACAAAGTTACGATAATAGCAAATAAAGAACACAAACGATTTACGTGGAAACCCCCAATTTAATGGGAGAAAAACCACGGGCGACGACCACAAAATCCACTATATCAAAAACAAGAGTACAAACCTTCAATGGTATATAGGCCAGTTGAAGTATGTAAAAGAGAACTAAATATTCTCACGAGAACTCTTAAATAGGGATTAACTATTATGGAGGTGAAGGATCGTATGTATGTGTATGTGTTTTGTGTTATAGAAGAGAATGTAAAGGGCTCCATATATATAGAGAAGTAACCCTAGAAAAACTAGGATAGAATTCCTAATAATTAGGTAGTCATCATCTATTCCAAAAATAGGATAATGACTAATTAATACTTTATCCCAAATAGGAATGAAATCCTACAGCTTTTGGGACACGATTCCAACAATCTCCACCTTGAACCAAAAGCCATAACTCTTCATAGTTGTCGTCATCACACCCCGAAGGGTATCAAACACCAATAACGCCAACCAAGTCCAAACAATGTTTGAACTTAGTTGGAGTGAGAACTTTCGTCAACATATCAGCGGGGTTGTCGTTGGTATGTATTTTGTCAACTATAACTTCTCGTTTTTCAACAATATCTCGAACAAAATGGTGTCTCACTTTGATATTTTTGGTCTTGGAATGAAACTTGTTGTTCTTAGTTAAATGCACAGCACTTCGATTGTCACAGTACACAACAAGTGTAACAATCCGTATTTTTTTTTATCAATGTACGACGCTATTAAATTCACTATTTATTTTTTTTTCTCGTACGCGTTCGCTTTTAATTTTAATAGTTAAGTTAAATCGCGTAAGCTAAAAATCAATAATTAACGTAAACGGACACCAAACGAATTAAAGTTTACGTCAAGCCATCATTATATTATTATTATGAAAGTAATAATCAACTTATTATGTTTTATTTTTATTGGTTGCGTAAAACGTTTACGTTTCACAATAAAATACGTTTAGGCATTCCCGGAACCACCAAAACTTTTCTACGCTTCAACAAATACCCAC
>BQNB010105404.1:2865-23611 GCA_026074375.1 Tanacetum coccineum
GACACAAGCTCTGAACGTGTAAAACCTTTTCCTCTATTAGCCCTGAAACAAGCTACCATAATATGTAAGAGAGGATAAACATGAGCATTTGATCTTTATCTGCATAAAAAATTAAGATAAAATCAAAACCTCAGACTGAAACGGGGATCACTGTTATTCCACATCATTAGCTTAACAGCTTCCTCTTGTCCGAGATATTTTATCCAGCGCCTCACCATCCACTACAAGGCAGTAACTTCAGTGACATGAAGAAAGAAGAAAAATACTAGTTGGTTCCGAATTATGTTCTATTGCTAACGGGTTAAAAAGGTAAATCCAGATTTAGCTAAAAAAAAGCTGAACATTTAAAGTAGCCGAATAATTATGAATTGTGTACAACATTCCAAATTGCTTCAGTTAAAAAACCGAATCATTTTTTTCGTAATAGTTTTGGTAATAATATATGATAAGTATTTATAAACCTTTAAAGAAAGGATTAAAAAATGTTGGCAGGTCAACTTAAACTTACAACTGGGTGAGAATGAAGAGTAGCAAGAGCACGTGCTTGTGCACGATCATCACCCTCCACTTGAGGTGAGGGAAGAGAGTTACTTTCCTGCCAAACAACTTACATATTCAGTGAAACCTTAATTCAAATACTGGAGTCACCTGGTAAAAAGAACATTAGCAAATAATATATTTATAAGATAATAATTCCTTTTGCTACCACAGAAATAAAAATTTTACTATCAGATATGAATATTTTGAGTAATATACAGAAAGATGTAAACCTTTAGCGAAACGAGCTTCCTCAGAATCCCATTGACCATGTTGCCAGCACCCGGCCTAAGTGCAATTTTTGCAAGCTGCACATTCTGCAGTAACACATACAGACATACAGTTAAGCCAATAACAATAAGTAACAACGAACTTTCACTTCATTTTTAATTAGGTCACCTGCTTATAAAAATTGTTGCTTAAAGCAGCCAGCTTTTGAAAATCTCTATAGCAAAACATTACTTTAAAAACCGTTTAGCCATGTCAAAATTTTACAAGTTCCTGGTTGAAATTATCAATTTTAATTACACTGTATAAGAAAGATTTTTTTAATGTCCAGTGACCAAATTATAAACAAAGCATAATTGTAGTTATTATTAGTTTATTACTTTTCCCATTTATAAAAGGAGAAACTGAAATCATGATGGAGGTAAGTCAGGTGATCTTGAAAGCCAACATATAACAAGAACAACATCAAGCCCTTCAATTTGATACTAACTGGGGTTATTTCATCTTCAAAGAAAATGCCTTCTTACCTCATTTATAACAGCATATGAAGGGTTCTCAAGCTTCACAATCTCATAGAATCCAATCCGAAGAATCTAAAAACAAAAGTTGGAAACTTTTGGAGTCAGCCCGTTTCAACACGGTTTCAAAGGTAAATGGAAAGAGGAGACTTTAAAACATAGGTTTTGCAATGGACAAGCCACATCAATAAATATAAAGTTGGATGATCTTAGGGTAAACTTGTTTGGGCACTGACATTACACTCTATTTTTTGTATAGTAAAAGACACCTATGCCACTCAGAACGGTACTCAAGTTATGATCAGCAAGAGTAATCAACAATGCCTTTTGATTCTACTATCAATAAGGATTGCCATGAAAACGAAAGAAATAAAGCACCCAGGCAATGTACCTGTAACAGTAGAGGTTCCATACGACTAAACACGTTTGGATCATGGCACAAGGACAATATCAAATAGTCAAGATATTTTCTCCACCGTATCGTACCTCCAACAATATCTGTTACCTATATTTCAGATAGATTAAACAGGCCATATCAAAGAGAAAGGATTTGATGTGAAAACAAAAAATTACATGAAATTAGAATGATACTTTCAACATCTTAAAAGTGCTTAGGGTGTGTTTAGTTGGTGAAAAATGCCCCTCTTTTCTAAAAAAAAATCATTAGAACTTGAAAAATTAGAAAACCTGTTTAGTCACAAGTTTTTAGACAAAATTTCCATAATATTAATTTTTCAAATTTTAACTAAAAAATTGGAAAATCCAGTTTACCCTTTTCTAGTTTTAAAAAGTGAAAATTGTAACACCATTTAAACGGGTTTTCCAAGTTTTCATCACTTCTCTAGAGAAGTAAAACCTTCCCTTCTCAATGAAACCAAAAGTGAAAAAGTAAGAAAAAATTTCTGCAACTAAACACAGCATTAACCTTTCAAAAATTGTAGCACATTTGAGTTAACATAAATATTTCAACGCAAAGATGAAATTTCAACAGTTAAAGTATAACGTAAAAATATATGAGATTCAGTAGGAAAAATTACCACTCTGAGATCTCTATCATCCAAATCTCGAGTGCAAAAGCCAAGAGTTCTTTCAACGTATCCCATCTCGTTATCACCTGATCCCTTCCCTTTCTCGTTTAAGAGGTCAGCAAAGGCACCGCCAAACTCTATCCGCATTAATCTTACTGCAGACACTGTATAAAGAACATGCATGCGAATTTAGGAAGCTTCTAACTGAATTAAACAACTATCGGGAACAAAGTTTACACGAATTATGTTGTCCAAACAAAGTTAACTCTACGTAATACATTTATGCGAGAGAAGATCCCCATCACACAAGTTTGGATTACAAAATTGGAAAGACTAATGATTTTTGTTATGACTAGCTGAGTCATTCTTGAGGCTTCAAACTTGACTAAGCCTTCACATAAGCGGGATTGTAGTAGGCTGTGGTAACCAAAATGACTTGGATTTGGTAAAATTGATGGGTCAAAACAAATTGTCTGAGGTTGACCCGCAAGAACTTTTTCCTTTCCTATTAAATAACTAGTGTGTTAAATACGTTTAGGAAAAGTGGAAAACTATATTACTATTGCAATACAAATCTAAGGCTTTCATGTGAAGCTATGTGTTTTAAAGATTGGGGACATTTTGTTAAATCTACGGTTTTTCTTTTAAATTTCCATTTTACAGGTTGCAGACTTGCAGATAATGAGGAGATTAACACGAATTGACCCATATATAACTATCTTTACAGTACACTACACATATGCTATGCCCTACAGTAGAACTATAAAAGAAAACAAGTAACTATGAATATAAATTACTAAAAAAAAGGTAACAAAATATAAAGTTCTTTTTACCAGCTCTATGAGGTGAAATTTCAAGATTCACATTCTGGGGTTTGCTCTCTTTGTTCAAATAACCTGCATATATCATCACCAAAAAAAAAAAAAAACCTTTAAACCTCAAATAACTTGACATAATCTTGATGGGTTATGTTTAAAAATGTAAATTATGCAATAAAAGATGAAGCTTTATAAAGTTTAAGAATCAATGTTACCTTTTTTGTAAGTTGTGGTGGTTCTTGAATTTGATTCTTTAAACTTCAATGTTTTGCTTGAAGAATCTTTGTACTTGTTGTCTGATAAACAACATATTTGAATTGAAGGTAAATGAAGCATTGTTATTAACATTGTTTGGGTGAAATGTGTTTTAAGTAAGAAGAGATGAGAGACAGAAGTAGGATATGGGGTTTTTTGTTCAGTTTCTTGAGATGAAAAAGAGGCTTACAAGTTCAAAGTACAAAGAGAAACCTTGACTTCATGTTAAGTACAAGGTAGTCCATCTATATTCCAAGGTTTGATCTTATAGCAACTAAAAGAAGTTAAACGGACGAAGAGGGTGAGGTTTTCTTGTTTAGGTTACCTAAAGAAAGCGATTTTGTTTAAAATCACAACATGTGAAATGATCATCTTTGACATTATCTCATAAATTTTAAATTTATGTTTTGCTCTTTTTATCAAGTCATGGGATCGTGCGTAAATTTGTGTTTCTCAACCTCTTGGTTGAGGGTTAATATATAAGAGAAATGCTAGATACACACCCATTTTACACATACAAATTTCACACCTATATGTGTCAAACAAATATAAGTAGTGAAAAAAAAAAATCGATAGAATGTGATTGGTTCAAGTTACATGCCACATGTGTATGTGGAAGTTTTTATATGAATTGAGAGTGGATTTAGCATTGCTCTAATGTAAATTGGATGTGTGAGTTTGTCATATAAAAAGTTTGACAGCTAAAACCAACATGTATTCGTAGTAGCTCTAAGGTGACGTTTGGTTGGGGTATGTTGGGGGAAATTCATGACATTTGCATTTTAATTTCTCTCAAATATTGTGTTTGGTAACACAAATGGCGCAATTTAAAATTCCATGAATTGCCAAAATGGAGAAAATTAAAATGGCTTCAAAAAGTGAAGAATTTTCATTTACTTGAAAAAAAAATTATAAACTTTTTTTCCAATTGTTTTTGTTCTATTTTTTCTTGGTTTGTTTTTTTTTAAATCAAAGGATATCAATCACTTTAGTCGGGTCGGGTTGGTCACGTTCGGGTCGGGTCAAGGTCGGGTCAAGGTTAAAAATTTCATACTCGAAACCGACCATATTTGAAAGGGTTAGTCGGGTTCGTGTCAATTCAGGTCGCGTTAACTCGGGTCGGGTCCGTTCGGGATCGGGTCAACTCGGGTCGGGTCCGTTCGGGTTTGGGTCAACCTGAATATGAGTAAACAGTAATAAAATTAATTTTTTTTATCATCGTTTATATAGAAAATTTATAAACTTTATTTTAGAAAGATATTTATTTGGGTCAATCGGGTCGACCCGAAACCGAGTTACCAAAAATTTCAACCCGATGTCCGACCCTATTTAGTATTCGGATTACTCGGGTTGCCCTGAATATTTGTTTTTTACCCGCGTAACCCGACCCGAATCGGCTTAATCGGGGTCGGGTCGTGTTTTTTGACACCCCTATCCGTTCTTCCCTTAAAAATTGCAATAATAAATATAATGATAGATTTCAAAAAATTATAAAATTCTGTCAACCAAACACGCGTAGATATTTTAAATTCTTGAATTTTAAATTCTCAAGAATTTAAATTTCTTAGAATTAAAAATTCCGAAATTTTAAATTAATGAACCAAACGGCACCTAAGTAATTTTCTAATAATGAGTTGCAACTACTATTCTTATATCAATCTAAAATTAAATCTGTTTTTTTAGATAAGAGGTTAATACTTTTTAAGAATCTTAAATTACTTATTACAAAATAGCTAAAAAATCTTCAGCCTCTAGCTTTCAAGTTTTAACAACTCATGAGTCATGAATACTATCCTCAAAAGATCATCACCCATCACTCATGAAAACTACCTCTCACTAATGAGAAATCGTTTTCATATTTTGAAACCTCAAACTTAAACGTCATATAAACAAAACAACTCACTTATAAAAATAAAGTTACAAGTTATAAAATTATAAGGACTAAAAGTAACTGTATCCCAACATCAAGAGACCAAAAGGAAACTCATGTATAAGAAGTAAAACCACATTGACTGGCGTAAAACCCTTGTTAGGAATTGTCTTAAAAATGGCTTCTGGTTCAACAGTCAATGAAGATGTTCCTGTGTTCATTGACACAAATCTAGGAACCCACTTTGCATTCACCGTCTCACCAAATCTTAAGCTCTCCAATTTCAAGAGTAAGATTTGTTCTCTCACAAATTCATTTCATTTCTTACGGTTTTAGTAATTTTATGACTTATGCCATGTTATATCTACTTTTCTAATACATTTTATTGGATATTTAAGGAATTCAAAGGCTAGAATCATGGGTTCGGGCACGCAAAATTAATTTCGTTATTACCAAAGGGCTTGTAACTTAGCAGTGTCACTGGTTGTGGATTCTAGTCCCAGTTGATAATTTAGTTTGCCTTAAACAAAAGGAATTAACTTTGTTATCAGGTGATAGCTATGTTTTAAAGGGAATCGTTATTTTTAAGGGGTGTTTAACATTGCATTATTGAAGTGATTATTTGATCACTGTTATTAAAAGTCAAGTTTGATAATCTTCCTAGTGTCTGGGTATAGTGTGCTTGCATCTTTGGATATAGGGAAACAGAATTATGTATGGTAATACGTGGGAAAGGGGTAAGATAGTATACGCCAATGTTTACTTTAGAGCATGTACAAAATTTATGCCGAATAAAGTAATTTACTTTGAAAAGATTTTAATTACGAAAATTTGACTCACAGTAGGGATAAAATGGTGACGGAGTTATGCCAAAATTACTTTTTTTGAAAATTTTAAGAAGTTAGCTACCCTTCTTTTTTGGACGCAAGTGAAACCCAAAGTAACATTTAGCCGCTCGCTATTGTCCAATTACTTCTGATTCTGATGATACAATATCTCATAATCAATTTCAAAACACAATACTGAACACCCTTACACCCTATTAAACAACTTAAACTACAGGTGGCGATGGTTACCACAAAAATGTACATCCAGACACCCCTTGGTTTAAAAAAACATGAATAAAATATGTTCCCATGTAACACACGAAGTGTCTGTAGTTGGTATTTGCCTCAATTTCAATGGAGAAAAATAAAAGGGGAGAGGATGGGAATGAAAAGTAACGGGAAGAAAAATTAACTGTTTATCCCGTAAATCATAAGGGATTTCCTCGTCCCTATATTTGGTACTAATTTCCATAAATTTTGCTCTTTACAAGTACCAACTGTTAGCTAATAAGGCCATACACCCGGCCCACTTGTTTAGGCCCGTTTAGTTTCTAGGGTTTTGTCTTATAAATACTCGTTGTATTCTCTTTGTTTTATAATCAATTCAATCAAGCTTTGCATTGTATCTTTAGTTTCTACATTGTATCAGAGCCTAGGTTCAAGACGCTATATATTGTCATCCTCCGGTCATCAACTAATTGTTGATGATCCGGAGGGATCCTGATTTTGTTGCTGTTGTAGATTAAGAGCTAGGTTAAAGATGAAGAAAAAGAAAAAGAAAAAAATCCGTTTTAGGTTAGTTTTTTGATTTGAAGGTTCGATTGAATATTGATTTGGAATATCAATAATTTTGAATGTTGCGTAAGATTTGGTTACAGTGGGTTTGCTACACTCACTTGAACTTTGGAGAATTTTTGATACGCAAGGTATTTATTTGTTATTGGTTTGTTTTGGCATTAGTCGACTTTGAATTGGCTTTCTGAATTTTATTTGGATCTGGTGCACATCAATTATGGTCAGCATAGAGTATTATTATTTGTGGAGTTTGGGAGTTTTTATTTTTTTTCGAACAAGTGGGCCAGGTCTATGGCCTTATTAGCTAACAAATTGCAGATGTGTTTGGTCATCGGCATTGGCATCGGCTTACACGTCTGCTTTACAGATTGCAGATGTGTTTGGTTCTGATTCTTGTTTGTATGCACTTTGGATTGCTTCGGATTGAGACTTCGTCTAGCACCGAGTCTGCAATCTGGGACGCTCCACTGTGTTTGTTTTTTTTCTTTCAGTTTTTGTTTATTTTATGTTTGGCAAACTCCCAACGGCATTGTGAGTTTGAAGGGTTGGGGGGGGGGGGGGGGGGGGGGGGGGGGGGGGGGGGGGGGGGGGGGGTGTAGCTAATAAGGTCATAGACCCGGCCCACTTGTTTAGGCCCGTTATAAATACTGGTTGTATTCTCTTTGTTTTATAATCAATTCAATCAAGCTTTGCTTTGTATCTTTAGTTTCTACACTAACATGTGGAATTTTTTGTTATATGGCCTTTTAAGTTGCTTCTTATTTTATGGTGCAAGAGCAACGAGGATATATAAAAAGGTGATAAACCGAGTAACATATATTTGTATGTATGAAAGCTACTGTGGTACGGATCAAGCAGTTATTCATGTTCAATGTCATGAACAAAATTTCCAATGTAGGTGATTGTAAGTTTATCTTCTTTGATAGGAATGATTGGGGTAGAAGTTGATCGACTTAGTTTAGAGTATAGATCCACTACTAGTGGTCTGACAATATTCTTAAGTTGGTCACAGAAATTCCATGTGGCATCTGCTGCTTAATGGTGTATGTTCTGGAGATGATGTTGCTGCTTGTCGGGCAGGTTACTTATATACCTTTATTTTGTCATTTACTTCCATTATTTACCCGTTTGTATACACTTAAAACCATCAATAGTAATCATCACAGCTTCAAGCGATATAATACATTAAAATACCATCTCTTGTAGCACGTTTTATGACAGTTGAGGATTATCTGATTTTTCTGAGACGCGCATCCATACACCTTGTATATATGCATGAAATAAACATCCAAATACCTAGCTTTGCAACATTATTTTTAGTTAATTCCCGAAATATAATGGTCTGAGATTAGTCTTAACTTAATGGAGATCTTGTTATATGTAGGATTACTTGAGAGGGTGCATTTAAAGTGTTTTCCTGGAATAGGAAATATCGAAGTTGATGGATTAATGGTATAGCCAGTTTTCCGGTTTAACACACACGCTCACCTTTTCAAGTTTTAGACATGCTGCTTATTCCAGATTTAACCTTGTTGCCACTTGCTAACCAGGTTAAAAGAAAGTCTCGCCTTTATCACTTGACTGAATCGATGCTCATAAAGCATGCTTTCCGCGGGTCCAAAGGAACATGGTTTTTGTACACAGAAGCACACCCTTCAACCAAAATAATTCCATCAACACCCCAATTTAAAGAAGCAAACAAGAATGTCGGTCCACTTCCGAAACCAACAAGCGAAAGATCATCAGAATCGATATCAGTTTCAGGTGTCATCAAGAAATACTTTATAGTTTCTGATGATGATGAGGTGACATCAACTAACTCAAAGCCACTAGGGCTTAAGTATGCGCCAAAGACGCCTCCAACAATGTCAACAATGTCACATGTTAGAGCCTCGAGAGATAAAAAGAAATCAAGTGGAGTTGGAAAACGAGTCATTGTAGCTGCAAATAATCTTGGGATATCAGCAAGTGACAAAAAACCAGTGGTATCTCTTTGCAAATATAAATGTGCTAAGTTATCAATGCTCAAAACATCGTCCATTGTAAGACATCCTATTTTTGAGATCGATGAAGAATGATTATTTGTGAAATTTTTACAAGTTCAACTACATTTTCAGGTGGTTTGCTTGTTGATAATATTTTGTTCTTCATCAGTTATCACAGATAAACAACAAAATGTTGAAAATTAACAATAAGGATACCCTTTTTCAATGATTAGTTTCTAGATGAAATTGTGTAATGTTTAAATGAACATGGTAACTCGTATTAGCCGATTAGAAACAATTCAAATGAGATGATGGTTCACTTTTTGATAAGTCAATGGCTCACCTTTATGTTTATTCTCACAATATTTGTTAACACTACGTGTCAAAATCGGTCAAAAAGGCGGATGATACGCCGGTCAACAGTGGCCGGCGCGGGTGTGCGGAGGTCTTTTTAATTTTAAATTAAGGTTTTCTTTTTAATTGATTTATTGTTTTAAACTAGAAGAAGATAAGACAAGAGAGAAGAAAATTAAGATTTGCTTAAAAAAACCGTAAGGGCATGTTTGGTTCGACTAATTTCAATGGTTTTGTCTGCATTTGAGATTAAAACTTGAGTGAATCATGTTTGGTAGCCTTTTTCTAGGCAAATCAAAACACAATGCAATCACTAAAAAGGGTTTTTTCTAATGGAAATTGCGTATATACCTTTTCAAAGACTTAAAATTGCATATATATTTAACCAAAATTTATAATCGGATTAGATTAAAATTTGTATTAGACATTGAATGAATTTACACTTAAAAAAAGTGGAAGGGCTTTTATGTAATTTCACATCAAAAATTCATAGGGGTCTGGTTGTAATTCTCTCATTTGTTACGTTCTTCTCCAAAAAATAACCTAATTTTTCTCTCTGTCTTCTCATTCACACTCGTAACAAAAAAACACACACACAAACACGCACAACCATCTCCGTCATCTACCACACTTTATCTTCTTCTCGCCGGTTATCAACCTTCCTAATCTCCGTCGTTGATTCCGTCGTTGACTTCGGCGTTGACTATTCAAAATAACAGTTTTCAGATTCGTAATTTTGATGATGAATTTATCTATTAATCGTTTGCAATGTTGTTCTAATATTGATTTGAATGGTAATAGTGGTAATTATTTTCAATTGATTACTTTTTTTTACTGGTTTTAGGGTTTGTAATTTTGATTTTCTATGTTATTTATTGTTTTGAATATGTTACCTTCTTGTTTTGATTTTAGTTGAAATTAGGTGTCCTGTTTTGATCTTGATTGATACTTTTGTCTTATTCGCGTTCTAGTTAAGTTTTGTAGGAATATCTTCACGAGTGAATATTTTATAGAAAAGCATTTTAGTTTCAATAAGAATATCTTCACAAGTGAAATTTTTTATCGAGGATTGATGGTTTTGTCGTAGTCGCGTTTTAATTTAAGTTTTGTAGGAAAATCTTTACGAGTGAAGATTTTATAGAAAATCATTTTAGTTTCAATAGGAATGTCTTCACGAGTGTAATTTTTTATCCAAGATTGATGCTTTTGTCTTAGTGGCGTTTTCATTTAAGTTTTGTAGGAATATCTTCACGGGTGAAGATTTATAGAATATCATTTTAGTTTTTTTAAGAATATCTTTACCCGTGAATTTTTTTATCAAGAATTGATGCTTTTGTCTTAGTCGCGTTTTCATTTAAGTTTCATCAAGCATTGAATGCTTTTGTGTTAGTTTTGTTCTACTTAAACTAGATCGGGAAATATAGGACATTGATGTTTTTATAGACTTTTACTTAATTTTTATTAGAGACATAAGCAATCCAAATTTAAAACTTAAGTTTAATTAAATTTGGAAAGACAACACAGTGATACTTAACTTTAATATAGATTTCATACATGACTTAGGTAATGATTATATAGAATTCAAGTAAATCATCGAGGTCTTATCTATTTGAGAAGTAAACTCCAAAAAGTCCTGACATATGGTATTTGATGTATTAATGTTTGATAGAATCGGTAACATATTGAAAGATTGTTGTGCAAAGATACTTAGTTGTTTCAGTAATTCCTTTTCTGTTGAACTAGAAGACCATCGTAATAGCAGCAGTTGATATTACTGTCACTATTTTTTTGATTTTAGGACTTAAAACAATCTGTATTCAAGTTGAAATCATAGTGGACCTGCACTTTGTTAGAAACTAGGTTCAATTATATGTTAGGATTACAGGTGACCTGTTAAAACCAAATTCATGGGCTGCTATTAGTATACTCCTAGATTAGTGGTGTTATGTTTCAAGTACTAGGGAAAGGTCAGCAAATTACAGGGTCCGGAAAGCGACTGACTTAAATGGGCATGTCGTCAAATTGTTTTTGGTTAGTTTATTTTTTTACCCTTTTGGAAAAACAGAATAACAAATTGTCGAGTTAGATTACCATCATGAATTTGTTGACTTAGCCACTTTGTTTGCTTTACCCTGACAATGAATTATAAACACCATTCTGTCTCCTTTTATAATCTTTGTTAGCAGATGATAACGTATTTTTTCTAGGAAATATCTTCACGTGTGAAAATATTTTTTTAGGAATATCTTCACGTATGTTTTACACGCTTCTGTTAAGAAGCAGAGTATATATACAAGATTAAATCACATACTATGAAGGTTTTACAATCTTTTGTTCTACAACTAACTTGACTGCTTCACTAACTTATATTGAGTAATCCATTAGCATGCAGATGTTTGTATACTGCCTTACATCAAATTTCATGGCCTTGGAATTTTTCCCTGTAGGACTTGGATCTTGGAGGAGACATGTATTTTTGAGCATTCCTTGAACTGTGTGGATAGTAGTAGTAGGTGCAAACGTGGAGTATGTATGTCAGATATCAATCAACTTAGATTAATGTTCTTGAAGATATTAGATGCCGAGTTTTTTAGGGTCATAAAGATTTTGATAAGAGGGGTCAACCAGGTTAAATGTAATTATATCCTTCTTGACTTGAAATATGGTTGGTTAGGAGTGGGTTGTCTTTTGTCTAAAAATCTTATCCTTTTAGGTAAATGGAAATGGAGTTTTAAGAAGAACATTCTTGGTTGGTCCAAGGATACTAGAGGAACTAGGATCACAAATCTAGCGATTGGTTGAAATAAAATGTTTATTACTATGAAAGATCATCAATGTGTTAAGGTTTCGCAAAGCTCTGTAAGATCTTATCATATGAAATTTCCTATTTATTGATTGTTTGTGTACATTAATATTACTTGAATATCTAGAAATTTCCCATTCAATGGAACGCGGAAATACTTTATTACATATTCTTAATTGTTAAGACCTATTGATGTGCTGATTTTTAAAGTCATACAAGTACATTATATGATAACCTATCATCTGTACTACACGCACGCCTTCTTACTTTAAGGTGAGTACCTGTTCATGGGTTCTGCTGCTTATGTCCAAGGCATTATTTGTGCTCAGGATGCGCCCTTTCACTAATAATCATGTTTAATATAAGTGTAGATCCCCTACTTTGCGCAATTGCTAATACTTGACAATGTCTATCACTTCTCTTATTTGATCAAATTTCTTTGTGTTTGTTCTTGATACATGTCTGAAAATGTCTATCACTTCTCTTATTTGATCAAATTTCTTTGTGTTTGTTCTTGATACAGGTCATGCGGTTTGGCCAGAAATTGTCAGGGATGAGTCGTTTGTTAGCATTCGTCGTGGTCTAACCAAGATTTCTGGATAAAAATAAGTGCTTGTACAATTTTTTAGCACCCAGAATTTTGCTAGGTGACCACCTTCAATAGTTTTAACTTTCAAGATATTTACGACTTTTGGAATTTCTTGTTTCTAGTGTAAATTTCAGTGACAATATTGTGATATCTACAATTAAAACGAAACATGTGATCTCATTTCTCAAAGGGCTTATATCTTCCTTTCACCTGAAATGCAAGAAGCCGGATTTTATTCGAAGCTTGAAAGAAGCAAAAATGTACAGTTTTTCTTAAATTGTTTGACTGAAATTTTGGCTGTTCTTTTTTATCCGTTTGGATTTCAGTCTGTGCTTATATGCATGCGTTGAATCTGTTTATCAGGTATCTTAACAGACAAAATCTTCCAAAGAGCATGTTACAGCTGCGAAATGGTGTTGGTGCTGATTTAGAAGGTGATGGCAAAAAGGATGAAGGTAGTGGCGGCTCGAAGAAGACGTGTTTGAGCACTGAATTAGTAGAGACAAAGTTTAAGGGTACAAAAAGTGGCCCTTTTATAGTAGGGGATTTGGAAGTATTAAAGCTTGGTAAGATGGTTAAAGATTTGAATTGCGTTAATGATGATGGATCTATCTGGCCCCTAAGTTATACAGCTACAAGGAAGTTTCCTTCATTATCAGGTTATTGTTTTTGTTTTAGAGAGTCGAATAGTTCTTTTATGACAATTTTGCCATGAAAAATTAATGCATTTATTTTGCTTTCCACTAATAATCTGTCTTCTGGTTTAACAAGTCTTTTTTCTTTTTGTGGCCATCCAGATCCCAGTGTATGTTCTGTATATAAGATGGAAGTTCTGTGGGATACTGGCACACAAACCCAGCCATTATTTAGAGTTGCTACAAATAATGGAGGTCAGGTACTCCTTAATCAACTCTTTTTTTTCTTCTTCATTTTAGCTTTGTTCCCTTTGGTACTTTTTGTTAGTTGGGTCCTTTAAACTCCATACCTATAACTCGTTTTATTTAACTGCTGTTGCGACTTCTTGGTATGCTCATTCATTTGCTTCATTGTTATCCAGTCATTTGTTTCGATTGCTTGATGTGAAACTCTTTCATGCAATGTGATAGGGCAGATCCTTCAGCGTGCTGGAATATAATTTACGAAAAAATAAGACAGATGCATTCAAGCATTTATGATAATTCACAAGCAGAAGCTGCATCTGAAAGCCTCTTCAAATCGGGAGCTGATATGTTTGGCTTTTCAGATGCTCATGTATTGAGACTTATACAGGTAAATCACCTAGATTTTTCTTGTCATGTTATACAAGTATTAAACACATGTTATCCCCACCCTACCATGGCTTTACTCTGTGTATAAAGTTCATGGTTTGAGATTGTTGTTGCAATAGTTAGGCTCACTCAATAAGACAGATTATTTTTTGCTAGCTGAAATCGGTTTTCTAGCCTTGTATAATAGTCAATGTATTTGTAGGGGGCATCAATTTCGAAGTTGACATCAAAGAGCACACGCCACATGCCAGATGGTTATAGACCCGTTCATGTTAAATGGAAGGACCTCGATAAAATGTTTGTCACATGGATGAGGTGAAAAATTTTCTTTGCTTTTTTACTGACTCTACAAAACAATGCAGTTTTTCTTTCATTATTTCAGACAAAATATAAAAATACACATTATGTGTGCTGTCTATATAATCACAGGTTCATGCAAGATGTTACGGGGAACTAGAACCTGTTGATGGAGTCCTTTGGCTATGCAACTTATGTCGTCCAGGGGCACCTGAAGTTTCTCCACCCTGCTGCCTTTGTCCAGTTACAGTACTTGCTCATGTCACACTGAAGAACTGGGGTCTATACTTTCAGATTCTGAACTAAAGTACAAGTTATGATATACAACAATTAGAGATTCTCGAGAAAGCAAGCTCATGCTCATGATAGTCAGGATCACACATGAACTAAAATTTTCAAGGGACCTCAATAATGAAAGTTGATGTATCAACTCATTGTCTTTGTAGGAGGTGCAATGAAACCTACAACAGATGGACGTTGGGCTCATCTCGCATGTGCTATGTGGATACCAGGTTCTAGTCTTGTTTTTAAGTTCTTGGTTTTGATTAATAATTCAGATCCTTAACATCTCCTCTTTTTTAGAAAGTTGCTTATCTGATATCAAAAAATGGAGCCAGTTGATGGTCTGAACAGAATTAAAGGTAATCACCAGTATTAGGTTGCATTTCACTCCTCTATATCAGGTTGTCTGCTTCTCCTTAAAAAACACTATTTATAATCTATAAAGAGAACCCAGAAAAAATTATGGATAGAAAGATCAGTTTGCATCGTTTGAAAAAAGTCTGAGGCCCTTAAATAATTATGTTTTTTTTGTTTGTTTTTTCAGGACCGTTGGAAGCTTTTCTGGCATCTGTAGTGTTCCTTATGGAGCTTGTATCCAGGTAAATATTTGTTATTATTTCTTGTACTCTGTACTGTAATAAGGTGTGAAAGTTGCATGGCCTTCATTATACTAGTTAGAACCATCTCTACTTTAATTTGTTTATTGTATGTCACTGTCTACCCTTGTATCTTACTTTGAGATGCTAATGCAGTGTTCAAACAATGCTTGTTATGTTGCATATCATCCTCTTTGCGCTCGTCCTACTGTTTGGTTTCTTAGAGTCATTTCTATCTGGCTTAGCATAATTTATCTTCCAATGACCCTACGTAGCTGCTTACTTTCTTAATTAGTTTTGTGTTGTCTTAATTGTCAAATTAATGCCATAAAAAATGGTTATTTAGCAAATTATTTTTCACTCCAAGTAATGTTTTGTATCTAAGACAAGTAACATGATATGCTAAATGAATGCATACATTAGTCATTAGATAGAGAGTTAGAATTCATTATTTATTATTCGTCTATTGTCCTTCTGTAAAAGGCATAGCCCTAATCGTTCAACTGAACGTGTTGCTCCTGATGAACGGATTGGTCAATTACCAAGTTAACAATCAGATATACTTATGTTTTTTCAGGATGTTTGTGTTCAGTACTATAAAACAAAATAAGTTACTAATCTGTTTTTCATGTAAAATGATTCAGAAAGTTCTATGCAAATTAGAGGTTGATTTGCGTGTTTGCGAGCTGGTTTTGTGCTTTGACCCGTTCACCTTGCCACCCATAATAGTTTTATTTTTAAATCCAGATCCTTATTGTAGAAATGTAGAACATGTAATTATTATTAACATGATAAATAAAAAGGCAAAATGTATTTCTTCCTTTCGATAAATAATTATTGTGTTAAATATATTTACATAAAGTACACTTATATATAATTATATGTTATTAATAACTAGAGAGAGATGAGCGTGAAGACAAATATATTTTTTATAATTATACGATTAGGAGGTTTTATGCACTTTTAATCCATTTTAATGGTACATACTTTATTTTTTTTTAAACTTATTGGGCCTCTTAAAAGTGTAACCCATATTGACTCATTCGCAGTAATATAGAATTTTGGTGTTTGCGCATCCCCGTGTGTCCAGGTCAAGTTCTAAGGGCATCAGAGGGTTCAGTTGATGCACCAGGAGACCAAAACTTGCGACCAACTGGCCGCATGCGTGGAAGTCTAATGGGTTGTGTTTACTCAAACGCTCTTAGTCAGAAGATAATTCTCCCAACAGAACCTGTCCAGCCAGCGTCACAACCGGTTCTCAACACTCCTAGACCTGCACTAGCTCCCCATCTGCAAGTCCTATCGGCTCGTAATGGAAACATCCATGGTTACCTAGATGGTGCAAGTGGGATGTAAGGCATGGTTACTTGTGAAGGGTAATATAGAAAGAGCGGTCACTTTTGTATTTGATGTCCGTGAAAAGGCAGATAGTGGTTTGGTTTATCTTCTCACTTACTTAAAATTGGCTGGAACAACTTCTGCCATCTGTTTTCTTTTGGGCTTGTACATGCCAATACACGATCTGCTAATATATATATATATATATATATATATATATATATATATATATATATATATATATATTATATATTAAAGGCCATTTTAGGACTTGCTTTTTTTCTTCTCCTTAGTTTTATCGTTAGGTGCAAATGAGTAAGAATAAATTAACTAATAGCAAATGTCTTGCAACATAATGTGAAAATGATATTATATTTTTGGCTGGGAAATATTCAACCTGGGTTTATGAATTATGTTAGCACTCTGTTATAACCATTTTACGAGGATTAATTTCTAAATTGATTATGCAATTGAGTTTGTGAATTATGTTAGCAATCTATTATAACCGTTTTACGATGATCAATTTCACTTTTTGGATCACCATAACTTCACAAATACCTAATCAATTCACAAAAACATGATAACTCCTTTAAATCATGGTTGCTACACCTAAATACTGTAGAAATCTCGTATTAGCTCGAAATGTGGACTGCTATGGATCAAATCAATGAAAGTATTAGAGGTGGTGTTGTTCCAACAGTTTGATACTTGGGAGATCAACAGGTTTAGCAGCGGTGAAGGCACCAGCAACCACAATATGGAAGACTTACTAAGCTGTAATTCCCAAAATTCGGGTGAGGATGTACATGGTTGGTTGTATAGATTTCACCAGTTATTTGTTATTAATGGAATACAAGATGATGCTCAAAGGATTACGCTAGTTTCAGTTAGGGGTGCTCACGGTCCGAAAATTGAACCAGACCGACCAAAACTGAACCGGACCGAAACCGATTTTGGCAAAAACACAGGACCGAAGACCGGAAAAAATGGTCAGGTCCGGTCTTTGGGTCTTCGGTCAGGTCCGGTCCAACAAGGCATAATTGCCGGTTTTTTCGTAAGACGAAAAGGACCGAACGATATCCGAGGGACCCGAAAATAAAGAAAAGAATGGACCGAGGACCGGACCGAAATAGGTCCGGTTCGGGCCGGTTTCTCGGTCCGGTCCGGTCTGCGGCTCACCCTTAATTTTAATGTATGTGTTTGACAAAGCATTGAACTGGCATAAGCAGTTTCTCGAGAGGAATCATGATAATGTGGCCTGGCAATTATATGAGACTGAGGCAGAGATTTGATTATGTGCTTGAAAATCCTATGGTTGAGTTAAAATTTTTAAGGCAAGTTACTACACTTCAGGTGTACCTTTGAGGCTTTGCTGAATAAGGTAGAGCAACCATAAGCTTATGTCATTAGGCTGTTCATTGAGGGATTGAAAGAGGACATAGGGCTAGCTGTTTAGGCCATCAAAGTTAACCGATGTGTAATGTTTCGAAAAGATGCAAGAAGCTACCCTAGGTGTTTCTAAAAACAGGTATTCACCCTTACTCTCTACTCCTAAGACTATTGTTGTTATGCCTTACGTTTCTAATAGTGGGGGGTTACAATACAAGAGGTACTACTTCAGCCTTACATTCTACTTCACAAACTGTAAAGACAAATATACCTAGAAAACAGTTAACACAACAGGTAATGGACGGAAAGAGGGCAAAACATTCGTGTTTTTACTGTGATCAGAGGTACAAGACGAGTCCTGGCCATAAGTGTAGTGGACAAATGTATTGTTTAGAAGTATTGGTTTTTTAAGGAAATTGAGGACGAGGATTGTGTGTTGACTGAGCAAGGGGTAGCTAGTGTAACTGGAAGTGAGGAGGAAACTATGCCCCAAATTTCATTGAATGCCATGACTGGAGTGAACAATTATCAAACCATGAGGGCTGGAGGTCATGTAGGTAAGCAGTTATTGCATATTTTGGTGGATTGTGGAAGCACACACAACTTCTTAGATTTGAATGCTCCAAAGAGGTTGGGGTGTACAATGAGGAAAATATGTCCTTTGAAAGTTTATGTGGCCAATGGGCAGGTTATGTCTATATGTATGAATGCAAAAATTTCAAGTGGAAACTGCAAGGTCAAGTTTATGTAATTGATGTTATATTTTTGACTTTGGGAGGGTATAAAATGGTGGTAGAAATACAATGGTTAGCTACATTGGGAACCATTCAGTTTGATTTCAAATTTTTTGTCATGGATTGTCATTAATGGGAAGAAGTGTATATTGAGAGGCACACCATGGTCTTTTTTACAGTGGATGCAGGGAAAGCAAGTAGTTTTTTGAGTCAAATGGGGGAAGAGATATCCTTAGTTTGATTTTAAAATTTTGGTCATGGATTTTGTCATTAATAGGAAGAGGTGTGTACTTAGAGGTACATCATAATCTTCTTTATAATGGATGCATGGTAAGCAAGTAAGTAGTTCTTTGAGTCAAATGGAGGCTGAGATATCCTCAATGGCTATGCGTGTCTATCTAATCACTTTGATGCAGATGACTGGGGAAAATATCAGATATTCATATTTAATCGTATATTGAAATTTTGAATATCTTCAGATTTTGGCACATTCTAGTATAAAAAAATATGTTGGTAAGATAATGTTTCAGTATTTGCTCTATTTGCACGAGTGAAGATATCTTAAAAAACTTATACTAATCGTCTATTTACATTTGAATATCTCATAATTTTGGCACTTCGGTATAAAAAATACACTAGTAGATAAAGCTTTCAATATTTGCCATAATTTGCAGGAGTGAAATCTTCTTATTATCTTAAATAATCATTGTTATTAAAACCTCAATATCTTATAATTTTGCACTTTCATTTAATAAAATACACTAGTAAGATCAAATCTTCAATCCTTGCTCATAATTTGCACTTGTGATGTTATATTCTTATAAATACTAAAATAATCGTCTATTAAACATGAATATATCATATTTTTGCACTTCTAGTATAAAAAATACGTTAGTAAGATAAAAGTTTCAATATTTGCTCATAATTTGCACGAGTGAAGATATTCTTACAAAACTTAAATAATCATTTATTAAACATCAATATCTTATAATTTTGCACTTCTCATTTAAAAAATACACTAGTAAGATCAAATCTTCAATCATTTCTCATAATTTGCACATGTGAAGATATATTCTTACAAAACTTAAATAATCGTTATTAAACATGAATATCTCATTTTTTTGCACTTCTAGTATAAAAAAATATGCTAGTAAGATAAAAGCTTCCAATATTTGCTCATAATTTGCAGGAGTGAAGATATTCTTAGAAATCTTAAATAATCGTCTATTAAACATAAATATCTCATATTTTTGCACTTATAGCATAAAAATACGTTAATAAGATAAAAGTTTCAATATTTGCTCATAATTTGCACGAGTGAAGATATTCTTAAAAAACTTAAATAATCGTTTATTAAACATCAATATCTTATAATTTTGCACTTCTCATTTAAAAAATACACTAGTAAGATCAAATCTTCTATCCTTGCTCATAATTTGCACATGTGAAGATATATTCTTACAAAACTTAAATAATCGTATATTAAACATGAATATTTTATATTTTTGCACTTCTAGTATAAAAAATACTCTAGTAAGATAAAAGCTTCCAATATTTGCTCATAATTTACACGAGTGAATATATACTTACAAACCTTAAATAATCGTCTATTAAACTTGAATATATCATATTTTTGTACTTCTAGTATAAAAAAATACATTAGTATTATAAAAGTTTCAATATTTTCTCATAATTTGCACGAGTGAAGATATTCTTACAAAACTTAAATAATCGTGTATTAAACATCAATATCTTATAATTTTGCACTTCTCATTGAAAAATACACTAGTAAGATCAAATCTTCAATCCTTTCTCATAATTTGCACATGTGAAGATATATTCTTACAAAACTTAAATAATCGTTTATTAAACATGAATATTTCATATTTTTGCACTTCTAGTATAAAAAATACGTTAGTAAGATAAAAGTTTCAATATTTGCTCATAATTTGCACATGTGAAGATATATTCTTACAAAACTTAAATAATCGTTTATTAAACACGAATCTCTCATATTTTTGCACTTCTAGTATAAAAAAACACTAGTAAGATCAAAGTTGCCAATATTTGCTCATAGTTTGCACGAGTAAAGATATTCTTACAAAACCTAAATAAACGTCTATTAAACATGAATATCTCTTATTTTTACACTTCAAGTATAAAAAATACACTAGTAAGATAAAAGCTTTTAATATTTGCTCATAATTTGCACGAGTGAAGATATTCTTATAAGAC
>BQNB010105405.1:0-23611 GCA_026074375.1 Tanacetum coccineum
TAGGATGTTTGCATTAACCTTTTGGCTTGTTTTATGCTTCGTCATTCGTGCTCCATGATTTGAGAATGCTGCTCTTGGTTGGTAAGTCGCCATTTATCTTTATATCCGAAATTTAATTTATATAACCAGATTTATGATTCTTTGTTATATCCATAGAGATTACACATCACTCAATCATCAAATTTGTTTCTTTTCAATTATGAATTTTTAAATTTTCATGACACTGTCACACAATATTAACGCGGATAAAGCCACTATCTACTCTTTGGTATTAACTTTGTTGCTAAAACATATTAAAATGTTCTTAACTTAACTAGGAATATTGCTTATACGTTTTTACCTATTTATTTGACCTAGGATTTTGTTTGTCATCATAATATTAAATAAGTAATGGAAATCAAGATATTCTTACGAAATATTTTGACTAAAGGTTTGGTTGTCATCTAGAATTTCGAGTGGCTATTTTTAGAACTTTAGCAACCTACTACAAAAATAAGTAATATAAAATTGTTTGTTTTTTTGTGAAAACAAAATAAAAGATGCAATTAAATAGAGAATATTTAACATTTTTGCTGACATGACAACATTTTAACCAATGGCTTGAAACCATGAGCTGACTGACCCCGTGCTCTAAATAAAACTGTTGATGTACACTTATTTTTTCTGTATATAAATGTTCGTGGGAATTCTCAGAATAAGGTGAAGATAATAAATGGATATCAGATATCACTTAAAGTCGTGTAATCACTTTTCAAAAGAAACTATTCGATCCTATTGATTGAGTTACACGTATATCACTTTGAGGTAAAACCAATTGTTTGTTCTTGAATTAAGCATAAATCAAGAATCCTTTCTCAAAAAGTGCTTTTGTTTTTATGTGTATATTTTCATGTAGCTCTTTCTATTTATAGAAAAGATTACTCAAACCTAATCAAATAAAATTACGAGAATTAATCGGCCCATTAATCTCCTTATAATTATCCTTCATGATTCCAGTGATTAATGGTTACATAATTTGTTAAACGTGGTCATTAAATGCAGTTATAACTGTTTCATTGAATATGTCAACGCTATTACAAGTTATTTGAATTCAATTTTAGTATAGTTATTCCTTCAGTGACTTAAACAACAACAAGCACACTGAAGAGCATGCATGTTGAAGAGTTCAGAGGTTGATAGACTTACTGATGAGATAACCCACTAAGGATACAACCTCTGATGAGTTACTCCGAACCTTCAGCTTTTAATCATTATAGTTTTAGAAGAGCTTATCAGCTGATGAATACCGTTCAGTTCAAAGTGGTACTCACTGAAGAGTAGACTCACATAACTTTATCAGCGTCCTTAATTCCATTTACCACTATCAATGTCAGGGTGGTCATGGTCATGATGGGTGTACACTTCGTACATCCAAACCATTACCTGATGTGACTAGAACCCTCAATTGAACAAAATTTCCAACAATAAAGCTGTTAGACCATGTGTAATGTCAAATAGGACTTGTCTTCGGCCCTGCTGGCAACCAAGAACACGTCTTTGTGTACTACACTCACTCACACAACCCGCGTTGATGGCCAAAAATTAAAGAATTCTGTTTTGGCCAAGACTGAGTCGTGAATATGTGTTTTTTGATAGGGTGTATTTGTGTTTAGGGTGGGTGTGTTTTGGTGACGAAGTTAATTGTCATACTACACAAAATTGGTCATAAAATTGATTGTAAAAAGAAAAAACTAAAATGACGCTGAAATATCAGTCTCATTATTACTAGGGGTTTAAATGAGACGAGACAACTCGCAAGCTACTCGGGATCGACTCGTAAACTAATCGAAATCGGCTCGATGTAAACGAGTCGAGCTCGAGTTCGAGCTACTCGAGTATATCATCGAGTTGAGTTCGAAAATACTTTGCTCGCGAAGCTCACGAGCCTTATCGAGCTTCAACTAAATTACACTTTTACCCTTTAATATACATATATCTACTTAATTTTCATACAAATCGAGTCGAGCCGAGCTTTATTTGTCGAGTATTCATCAAGTTCGAGTCTTAAATGTGGAAATAATCGAGCTCGAGTTTTGTATATCGAGTCGAGCTCGAGCTCGAAATATAAAGCTCGACCAAGCTCGAGCTCGAGTTTCAAGCTCGAGTTTTAGTATAGACAGTACTCGGCTCGACTCGACTCGTTTACACCCCTACTTATTACACCCACTCTTATAACCTTATAAGCAAGCTATCACATTACAAATGAATTAAACTATAGACATGTTCAAATCTAGTGTCACATAGACATAACATAAGAAACCACTATGAGTGAAAAAAAAACCTATAAAAACACGCGTAATATTTACCTTTTTCAAATGATTTATGTTTCATTATTTAGAAAAACAAAATAAAAGACACAATTAAAACCAGACAACAAAATATAAAACAATAGTACTCCAATAAATACTCTAGTACTAGCACCTTTATAAAGACAACACTAGTCCCTTCATCTCTTCCATTCTCACCTTCTTCACTCACTCTCTCTCTGACAATCAGAGAGAACAAAAAAAAAAGCAAAAAATGGCTAATGTCATATTATGGCTAAGCTTATTAGCAACTATTTTCAGCCACCCATGTCTTGCTAGCAAGAAAACATACATAGTTCAAATGAACCATCACTTAAAACCTGACTCTTTTTTGACTCATCATGACTGGTACTCAAACACCCTCCAATCCATCTCACCTTCTTTGACAAATGAACAAGAACAAGAAGACCCTATTCTTTATTCTTATACTACAGCTTATAATGGCTTTTCAGCTTCTTTAGATGAAGCCCAGATTGAAGAGGTTAAAAAGCTGGAGACTGTTCTTGGTGTTTATGAAGATGAGGTTTATCATCTTCATACTACAAGAACACCTGAGTTTTTAGGTATTGAGAATGAGTTTGGACTATGGTCTAGCCATGGTGACATGAATGTTGCTAGTCATGACGTCATCATTGGTGTTCTTGACACTGGTGTCTGGCCTGAGAGCAGGAGCTTTGATGATGGTGAGATGCCAAGTGTTCCTGGGAGATGGAAAGGTGAGTGTGAAGAAGGTGAGGATTTTAAGGTGAGTGATTGTAATAAGAAGCTTATTGGTGCTAGGAAGTTTTCGAAAGGGTTTAGGTTGGCTGCTGGGGTGATAGGGAAAGAAAAAGAGTCCCCGCGTGACCAGGACGGGCACGGGACGCATACTGCGTCCACTGCCGCGGGTGGTCAGGTGGGGAACGCTAGTTTGTTTGGGTTTGCTAGTGGGACCGCGCGTGGAATGGCTGTCCACGCGCGGGTGGCTACTTATAAAGTGTGTTGGAAAACTGGGTGTTTTGGGTCGGATATATTAGCGGGTATGGATCGGGCTATTTTGGATGGGGTGGATGTGTTGTCTATGTCGTTGGGTGGGGGGTCCGGGCCTTATTATAGGGATACTATCGCTATTGGTGCGTTTAAGGCTATGGAAATGGGTGTTTTTGTGTCGTGTTCTGCTGGGAATAGTGGGCCCACTAAAGGTTCTCTTGCCAACGTGGCACCTTGGATTATGACCGTTGGTGCTGGGACCCTCGACCATGATTTCCTGCTTATGCTGTTATTGGGTAACGGTAAAAAAGGTTAATGGTGTGTTTTGTATATGGAACAGGTATGGGGTGATCAAATGGTTGAGTTGGTTTATTTTAGTGGTAAAGGAAGTAATAGTAGTTCTAGTAATTTGTGTATGCCCGGTTCGCTTCAACCGGGCCTTGTGAAAGGTAAGGTAGTGTTTTGTGACAGGGGAGTGAATCCACGTGTCGAGAAGGGACAGGTGGTTAAAGAGGCGGGTGGGGTCGGGATGATACTAGGAAACACGGCCGAGAGTGGTGAGGAGTTGGTTGCAGACAGTCATTTGTTGCCTGCAGTCGCGGTTGGGATGAAAATTGGTAATGAGATAAGGGAGTATTTGAAAACGGATAAGAGACCAATGGCGGCCCTCACCTTTGGTGGGACGGTTTTGAATGTGAAGCCGTCACCAGTAGTGGCGGCTTTTAGTTCAAGAGGGCCTAATATGGTGACACCGCAGATATTGAAACCGGATGTCATTGGGCCCGGAGTCAACATTTTGGCTGGATGGTCAGGGGGGATTGGTCCAACCGGGTTGGAGACCGATACCAGGAAAACTGAGTTCAACATTATGTCAGGTATCAATTCAATTCCCAACGGTTATATTTTTAAATTATTGTTGCAAAGACTAATAACTTAATCACAAAGGTATAATTTAGTAATGATAATGTAGTTTATGATTAGTCATGAGCAATTAGGCATAAAATTTGATGCAAAGCGATAAAATAATGTATTTGTGTCAAGGGTTTAGATCTTAAGTAGTGAATGCGTGCACATGATATGATGGGGGTGGAGTGCAAAAGGGACGAAGATGCCTCGTACATGAAATTCAGTTGTCACACTTTGAGTGGGTCGCTCGTTGCTTATTTTGCTGGCATACTTTAATAACCGTTATAAACAATTCAAACTTTTTTTAGAATCTAGCTTAATCTTGAGCAAAGACCGAAATGTTATAATCTGCCTATTAAATATGTGTAATTAGTGTGCCGACTAGTCTATTTGTTACTTGCAGTCTAATTTAACTGTCCTCGTCTCAAGTAAAACACTAAAACTATAATCTATTCAGGTTCTCAAGTTGACTTTGAACTGCACTTGAGTTAGTATCGTGACGGCTCATTGAGCTATTGAATCGAGTGCGAGCTTAGGCTAAGATGGTTGTCTAGTTAGTGCCGTATCTAGAATAATCTCAGCTTGTTTGCAGACCAAATTTGAGAATTTCAATTGCAATGTTTTTTTAAGGGAATATAACCTGTTGCCATGAATAAAAGTGGATCTAAACATATGATTTTCTTCCTGTTAACAATGACCAAATTATCTACACGTAGACCCTATGAAGATGTTTATCTTATTTAATTTGTTATCGGTTTATGTTGTTTAGGTACATCTATGTTGTGGCCACATATCAGTATATTAGATGCACTACTAAAGGCCGTACATCCAACATGGAGCCCCAGCGCCATCAAGTATTCTCTCATGACCACTACTTACACAGTTGACAACACAAAATAGCTACTACATGATGCAGCCGGAGGTCAACTTTCAACCCCTTGGGCCCATGGAGCTGGTCATGTCGACCCACACAAAGCTCTCTCTCCTGGACTTGTGTATGATATCACTGCAGAAGAGTACGTTGCATTCGTCTGCTCCATAGGCTATGATATCAAGCAAGTACAAGCAGTCGTCAACCGTGCAAAGCAAACGGACTTGCCCAATACATTAGGTGAATCCAGGGCGATTGAACTAACCCTCATTCTCTGTTTTTTTGGGAAGTCAAGAGTAGACGAGATACTCCCGACAGCTGACAAATGTTGGACCTGCTGGGTCTGTTTATGACGTTACAGCAGAAGCACCAAAAGGAGTTCAAATTAGTGTGAAACCAAAACAACTTGTTTTCAAGAATGTGGGAGATAAGATGAGGTACACAGTTACATTTGTCTCCGAAAAGGGTGGTAGTGGTGATGCCTTTGGGTCTATCACTTGGAAGAACGCCGAAAATCAAGTTAGGAGCCCTGTTGCTTTTGGGTGGTCACGACTTATATAATGATATTTGCACATAGAAACCTCAAAACCGAATATGGCATCTGTTTCTTGTGCTTAAAAAACTAATGTAATAGAAGTAGGGTTTTTTTTTATGCCAAATCAAGGAAATGCAATTAAAGAGTTTCAAAAAAGAAACTTGTCATTACACCATATCATAAATCTTGCGCGACAATTATGGCCGCCTAATACAATAGTATCATCATCTTTCGGCCATAGCAAGCTTCTCTTCTTCATTGTATGCTTGCTCCAAGATATTAAAATAGATGATGTGATTCTTCGGGGAAAGATGTAAATCACGTATCCTCTGCCTTCTCATATCTCTCTTCTCGGTATCTTATGTGACTTAACACGAACAAGTTCTATAGTCACCCTAGCTCCACCAAACTGAAACTCACCAAAACCTTCTGTAACATGTCCCCCTCTTCTTTGAGCTCAGGGGCCGATGTTTTGTAGTAGTCGATTGCATTTTCAAATACCCTTTTGACCCTTAGGATACAAAGTTGCCTCTGCTCCTGAAGGACTTCTTGTTGTACTTCTTTAAAGGCAGTTGCTTCAAACAATGCGAAGCTGATCCACACCATTAAATGCTTAGTTCATTCCAAATTAAAGCCTCTCGTATAGTTGTCTAGTCCTTTCAAATTCACCTTCTGCTATCTCAAAGTCGATATATTCATTCCACAACAACTCTGGCATGTCGAGTTCAGGTTGTGCAATTACAAGCTCAAAAAGGGATCTGGTTCGCTCAGTCTCGTTCAGAGATCTTTCTAGTTCCACTTACTTGCACCATGCATAGTAATTTTCAGGTGACCACTCAAGATATTTTTCATATAACTTCCGACAACTATGTTACCAAGCCGTAGCTCTATCTCAATGAAATTTTTGAAAATCTTATGTTTAGACCAATGGCTTTCCCGAGAATTGCCCGTGCACCAGAAAGATCTGACTGTCTTGTTTCTAATTGTGCTGCAAGTAACCACATTTTCGAAAAGAACTTTAATGAGGAATTAGCTTCAAACATTTGTTATAAATGTTGTTGGAAAATTTAGTGAAAAATGTGTTTTCACTAATTTTGGACATAGATAATTATTACTCCCTCCGTCCCATATTAAGTGTCCATTTTTGACTTTTTGAATTCTTTTTTCATAAACTTTGACCGTAAATATTTTTCTTTATGTTATATAATGCTTACTGAAAATTATACCAATGAAAAATACATTCGAAACTCTATCCATTCATATATTTTGCATTGAGTATCATATAACATAAGAAGAAATAATTAAGGTCAAAGTTGAAGAAAAAAGACTTTAAAAAGTCAAAAATGGACACTTAATATGGGAAAACAGGAAGTAGATAAACTAGAATTATTTATGATAAGGCTGTATATTTTTTTTTTTTAGAAACGGAAATTGAAATTATTAAAAAACTATCAAGAAGCTAGAAAATTACAAGATAGTGATTTAGGACAAAACATCGAACATTCAACATCATCAATCACCAATAAAGAAGAGCATTCGATGAAACCAGGAAATCCAGATCAAAATTGTTTTGTACATCTATTGGAACACCAAGAAACAAATGTACAAACAATATCATCAAAAGAAGCTCCATACGCAGGAAAGGCTGTATATGGTTACGTATTCCTTTGTGAGTTCTTCGTAACGAGCCTTTATATGTCCAAAACAAAGTTAATGTGAATGAGATATTGAGTCCCAAAGTTGGGTGTTAGAAAAAATGGAAAAGAAAGAAACGTGTTGAAGTTTGTCCCACATTGGTGGTGAACAAACTTTTTGTGGGTTTATAAGTAGGAGCATTGAGACAACATAAAGTGGAATAAGTGGCCGCGCTGATTCAATTCCATTTAGATCCAAATGAGAACAAGAACTAAAAAATTTCCTTTCTTTATCTTACAAAACTACATTGAACAATCTTTATTTACCAAATATCTAAACAAAACGAGCTCAATATCCACCGATTGCAATACAAAAAGTATATAAAAGCGGCCGTTTGTTTAAAAACGTATAAAAAGTATATGAAAACGTATATCTAAACAAACGAAGCTCAATAACCACCAGTAAAAAAAAAAAAATATATATAATAAAAAAATAAAAAAAAAAATAAAAAAAAATAAAAAAAAAATAAAAAAAAAAAAAAAAAAAAAAAAAAAAAAAAAAAAAAAAAAAAAAAAAAAAAAAAAAAAAAAAAAAAAAAAAAATAAATATAAAAAAAAAACCAATATCCACCGATTGCAATACAAAAAGTATATAAAAGCGGCCGTTTGTTTAAAAACGTATAAAAAGTATATGAAAACGTATTTAAAAGCGTATAAAAACGTATATGAAAAGCATAAGAACACATATAAAAATGTATAAAAAACATATAAATAGTATTGTTGAGGAGTAGCTTAAAAACGCAAGATAAATTGCGTCAATGGGATGTTGGAGTGAATGTGGATCTGACCTTACTTCGGTGTTCCCTTTGCAAAAGTCAGCCGGACTCTCATACGCATTTATTTTTGGTTTCTTACTCACACTCAGGTTGCTCTTTTCCGGCATTCTTGCAATATGGAGACGGTGAGACCTGTTTTGCATGATATTACTTTGCATCCCCAGCCGATGGCGAATAAAAGAACGGCAAAGGCAATTATTGGTAAGCTTATTTTGGCAGCCTCCTCTTACTATGTATGGGGGAACACAATAATCGCTTGTTTAGGAATACCAGAAGAACGCCGGAAGAGTTAAGAGACATCATCATGATCACGGTTCGTCTTAAGCTAATTTCCTTTAGATTCAAGAATTCTGATAATGTGAACGATTGCATTGCTTCACCATGGAAGATGCCGAGGCTTTATGGGAATTAATATCATTTTGATGCGTGGGGCTTTTCATTCAGATTATGTGTGGTTTGTCGATGTTTCGGCTTGGAAGCTAGGCAAGGAAAATTGGGACGTTTCTTAGGTTGTTTGTAAAGCATTTGGGGCATGTCCCATTTGTTGCTAGGGGTAGTTCAAGTGTTGTTTGAGGTTAATGTGGTACATCATCCACATTCCATTGTACTCAACTTTTCTTGTGATTAATATACTTTACCGGGGTAACCCTTTACCCAAAAAATAGTATTATTGAGGTAAATTTACGTGGACTACTTGAGCTTGGTGAAAAGACCTCAATCTTTATGAATATCGGGGTCAGCTTGGTTTCTCCGAAGCTTACTCCTTCGTATCCTAGCTGAAAATAAAAAAAAACACCGTTAACTCGCCCCGGGGTGTTATTCCGGGACCAACTCCGACGTAAGAGTAAGTATGGTGATATGAGATAATTGCGGAGAAATATGTAAAGAGAAGTGTGGTCCGGAGTAGGTGTAATGTCCCCCGTCCTAGGGAAATGAGCTCCCCTCTTTATACAGTTTGGGATTCACTACATGACATAATAGTGTGGCTCTTCCTTGGTACGATTGTTGGCTACGTGTCATTCCAAGGACAGTGGTCCTAAATAAGGATTGTACCCTTGTCGACCTGTTCCTTGATACCTTCGGACTAGTGCGCGACTAATGACTTCGGACCTGATCTGTCATTCGACATACCAGCTTCTCCGGAGTTTTCCCAGTGACTTCAGACCTGCCATATCCTTCGACATGTCAGTATCTCCGGAGTATTTGTTTGGACTGGCCCGCATTAGTCTGTCGAAGGTTTTCTAGTTATGCCTTTCCTTCGGATGCTCCGAGGGAGGTTATACTTTATTCATTATGTTTCTCCTTCGGGTGTTCTGAGGTTAACTATACCTCATCAAGTATATAAAAACGTATACAAATACGTATATAAAAACCTAAATAAACCTAAATTTTTATAAAAACGTATATGTTTTTATAAAATCGTATATAAAAAATCGAAAAACTTTAAATAAACCTAAATTTTTTAAATTATAAACGGTTGTAAGCTTAAAAGATGGACACTGCAACGGTCGTTGTTCAAAAGGGTTGACGTATAAGTGCTTACGGAATTCACTTAACGCCATTTGAAACGAGGGACGAAATTTTGCAAAAAGGCAAACTTCAGGGACGATATCTGCACTTTCAAACTAATCAGGACAAAACTTGCAATTCGGCCAAACTTCAAAGCAAGGTTTTCAAGATCGGGATCCTACCCATGATCGTTTTCGTCTTTGCAAGATCGAGTTCGTAAAGTCTGATCGGGATCGTAAGATCCTACTATAATGTTATTGTATAAATAGTCTTTGTAAAACTAAATGAATCTACAAATTATTATATATCATAAACACAAAATTATATGAATGTTTCATAAAAATGTTGTCATAAATTATGAATATGAAATGTTTAAGAAGATTAACATACAAAGATTCTATGTTTAAGATCGGGATCCTATAAGATCCTATGGTTAAAATCGGGATCCTATAACATCTTAAGCATACAAAGATCTTATGTAGGGTTTGAATCATTTTTTCTTTGCAGTATCGTAAAATCGTAAGATCTTAAGATCAAGATCGGAATTTTAACAACCATGCTTCGAAGATGATTTATGCGATTAACTCTTTTTTTATATCTACAAATGCTTATGTGAATGCTTAGGTGTAACAATAAATTGTAAGAACCGTCTTTGTGGTTTAGTCATGTTGCAAATTTGGTCTTCTCATATAGATGTATATTGCAAAAGTTGTCCTTGTCTTCTAAACCCGACATTCATTGTCTTACAAACAAAATATATAGCAAAAACTTAAAGGGTTAAAATTATGTTTTTGTAAACTTAGTGAGTTAACTTTTACAAAAAACAACAAGTTTTGTTTCTAATAAGAGGAATATTTTGACTTGGATTCTGACTTTTGTAAAACGTGAAAAATATGTTTCTCAGGGCCTTCTTTGAATTTTTGAAATTTTCGAGGGCTCTGGAAGAAATTACATTTTGAGGCATTTCGAGAAGGAATGTTATACATAAATTGTTATTGTTTATAAAATATAATGCAATTACTTATCTAAACGTTCAACATATTACTCATTTAAGATATTTTCATCTAAATACTTTTTTTTTAAGAAAAATATGTGTACACATGCATATAACCGTTAACAGGACAAATTTTAGGGCCCATAAAGTTTTTGTGGAATGTGTAGTCGTTCACCTCGCACACCGTCAAAGACGGCCATGTTTCTAATTTATAAACTTAACCCTTAATTTTTACTAATCAGAACATTTGCCATCTTACCCAACTTACACTCATTGTGATCATCATTTGGGTCTGGCTTATGCTTATAAGCAACATTCTTAACTAGCATAAACGATAGGCCAACACTAAGAACCCATAGAAAATCATTAAATTTATCTAAATCCGTAACCAATCCCAAAACAACATCACTAGTCAAATACTTACCTTCCCACCTGGTAGGGCCGTCTTTGAGAGTGCGCGGAGTGGGCGACCGCACAGGGCCTCAAAAATTCAGTGGCCCTAAAATTTGTCACCTTAACAATATGTTAAATGTTTGGATAACTAAATTTTATTATATCTTATAAACAATGTCATTTTACATATAAATTTTTTTCTCGAAATGTCTTATTATTTAATTTCGCTTAAGTTCCTTAAAAATTTCAAAAATTTTGAGACGGCACTTCCGCCCGGCTAATATATATTCAGCAAAAAGAATCAACTAACACGTACTGCATCTTTTTCAGAGATGTGGTGGCACTTGTCACCGTAAAAAATTGCCAGAATATTTCTATGACAAACCTCATTTTTACCCCATTCTAATCATAAACGTTGTAACATATAGGTTCCTTATCTATCGGTTGTATTTCCTTTACATCAAAACTAATTTTAATACGGGGGTTAGACATTATATTTTTTGTAAGTATATATAATTTTTATTTTTTCTGTTTTATAAGTTATGTATAGAGTATTATTTAAATCATACGAAGAGAATATATTTATTAAATCTTTTATATAGGATAATTAGTATTTTTTTTCTTTTGATTTACCTGTTTTCGGAATCGATATTGTCAGCCAACTAATCCCAGCGAAAGTACCTTTGTAGGTAGCCCGGGGTCGGCTCAAGTGAACCTCCGAGGCCACAATGAAATAAATACTCTTTCAGAAGTTCAATTGTTAGAATTTTAGCAAAAGAAAAGAAAAGGTAATTTCTTCCATATCCATCAATTAATAGCTAGAAAACCATTTTTTTTAACACTTTATTAAAAAACTAGCAAAAGCTAGAAGAATTACAAAGTTACAAGATGAGAATTTTTTAGCCAATCAACCCAACTAAACGACACATTACATCTAAACCGACTCCAATAAAAAGAATACGACACAACATCATCAAAAATAACCGCCTTAAAAGGAGAAATCACACCAAAGACACACTTATTACGATAAGCCCAAATTAGCCACCACAACCCAAAACACACCCCTTCTAACAACCTTTTATGCTTGATAGGAATCCGAAGATTTACGATCCAAGAAACCCATTCATCAAACGTATGCACTTCCATGAAATCCACCTCCCACCATCGGCAAATCTTGCGAAAATTATCTTTCGCAACAAGGCAATCAAAAAATAAAACCATTTTTTTTATTTACGATAATTTATGTGCTTCGGTGTTTTTCTATTTGGTTGTACAACATGATTTTATGCCGACAATGAAAAATCACTAAAAAGTTTTCGGGTAGATTTGGGATGTATTTAAATAATGTTAAATCTTTTTTGGAAGTAAGAATTGTTTCGTTTGTTGTATTTTAAAATATAAAATCTATGGGTATAAAGTTTAAGGGTTATTTGTTTATTTTTTAAAGTTATAATAAAATTTGTAAATTTATAAATTTACATTTAACTCCATATAATTTATTTAAAATTAAATCACTAAAGTTTTATTAATTACCTCCGTTTTTTTCAAGTTTTTGTTTTCATAAATTTGACACATATATTTTTATGTGTTTTTTTTCTTCATTAGATTTTTTCACCAAAATTTTTTAATTTTGACCAAATTGATTCAATTTTGACTTTTTATTAGCCAATCAGATCGCACGATTTTGCTTACGTGGCAAAATAAAGCTTTCTGATTGGTCCAATTTTTTAATTCATAAGATTCAATTTGATAGAAAACTCCGAAATGATGTAATTCTTTTATTATATAAAAGATGACCAAAACAACTACTCCTAAGGGTCCGTTTGGTTTGTAAGAGGGTTTGGAGTTGGAGTTAGAGTTGGATTTGGATTTGATGTAGGTTTTAAAAGAAAATGTGAAGAGAGAAAATTAATAATTATTTTTTATATATATATTTGTTTATTAGTAAATTGAAATAATATATATATTATTTTATTATAAAAAGTAGGGGTGAGCAAAAAAAACCGAAAAAACCGAAACCGACCGAAAACCGAAAAAACCGAACCGAAAAAAACCGAAACCGAACTAGAAACCGGCGGTTTGGTTTTTTATTTTTTCAAAAACCGAACATTCGGTTCGGTTTCGGTTTTGACATAAAAACCGAACGAACCGAACCAATTCATTATACATTTTTTTTTTCAAATCTTCTAGTAATCCATTATACAGAGATACTACTCTTGGCAACCTAATGGACTAAAATGGCTGTTTTTGTAAAATTATTGGATATATAACCGGTTTAAACCCAAACCCCCCCCCTAACCTAAACCATAGAATATTTTGAAAATTTGTAACAAATGTGTCGAACTTGTTTGAGCACTCATTATTTATTTTTCATATTAAATACTACTACAGTATATTACTAATTTTTAATATCTATTGTGCTGTGTGCATCGTTACAGATTTTTTCACCAAATTTTTTTATTTTTGACCAAATTGATTTAATTTTGACTTTTTACTAACCAATCAAATCGTACGATTTTCCCTACGTGGCAAAATAAAGCGTTCTGATTGGTCCAAATTTTTTCCTAATAAGATTCAATTTGATAGAAAACTCTGAAATGATGTAATTCTTTTATTATATAAAAGATGACCAAAACAACTACTCTTAAGGGTCCGTTTGGTTTGTAAGAGGGTTTGGAGTTGGAGTTAGAGTTGGATTTGGATTTGATGTAGGTTTTAAAAGAAAATGTGAAGAGAGAAAATTAATAATTATTTTTTATATATATATTTGTTTATTAGTAAATTGAAATAATATATATATTATTTTATTATAAAAAGTTAAGATAGAAACAAAAGTTGAATAAATATGTGGGCCAGATATTTTATCAAGTAAAAAACACAATTTAATATATACTTTGTATTCTCAAAAGTCACATATGATGCCTGGATTTCAATTTGGGAGTAAATGTAGCGCGTGAGCCCAAGCCAAAAATACCAAACAATGGATTGTTGTATCTTTTTGGCCCAAACCTCATAAATCCTGGATACCAAACGGACCCTAAATAATTGATAACGTCTAGTACTTGTACCATTTTCAATACCAGACAATAGATATAAACATGATTTACATATTCAAATAATTTGAAACGTTAACAAACAATTAACAAAATAGCACCTGACCATGTCAAGGATTATTCTTGTTGTCAAGAATAAACAGACTCTAATCTCAGTGCGCATGAAGTCATGAACCTAACGTACTTGCTAAACTATATAACGCGGGGAAAAACTCACAAATGCTACTTAAATCTAAGCCAAGTATTACTTCTAGTATCATTTCTAACTTATATATCATAGGAACATACATATGAACCCAAGTCGGTTTATCAGCAAGTAATTAAGCAAAAATCCATAGCAAGTCTGACCAGCAATTATGCTAGCTCACTCACTTTAAGCCAAGTGACATAGGACGAAAGAACATATTCACAAAATGTTGTTAGGCACATTAACATAGCGCTAAAGAAGATTGTTGCTTTTTTGACTTGTTCGGTCAAAAGTCCAGAATGTTGACTAAGGGGTGTTTGTTGTAGCCAAGTGTATTGGCTTATTAATATTTAGACTACAAACTTATCAAGTCAACGTGAGCTTATCGACTTACACACGCAATGAACTCAAGTTAATAAGCCCATAATCCACTGTTTGAGGGATCTACATTTAAAAAAAAGGGAACATCTGAAAATTCAAAATGGCAGCTTGGCCCCCAATGGGACCATTTTGTGGATATGTCACATGATCTGCAACAACACTTCAGTTGGATCCAAGGTTATGCAAGTTTGTCAAACTATGCTGCTGTTTACTTCACTAGTGTCTCACCTAAGTCCTCAACAGATCCAAACTTATCAAGCCAGAAGCCGAACAGTATAGGCAATATGCTTAGTTGACTTAACAAACTATATTGCTCAGCTTCAGCAAAGCCACTTGATGTGATATATTAAGCCTATTTTAATTTAATTACAACTTGACACCTGCTTTAGATCAAGCCAAGTTCATACAAGCCTTACAAAACAGGTCAAAGACTATTGCTTTTCCTACACCATAATTGTGGTTTCAAAATATAGCCAACAAATCAAAGACTGAATAAAAAGTTGAGGTAGATATTGTTGATGATGATTTTTTATTTTATTTTATGCCCAAGTAAGGAAATGCAATTAAAGAGTTTTGCTTCAAAAAAGAAACTTGTCTGTCATTACATGGTAACACAAATCTTGCACTTACGATTAGGGAAAATATGTAATCCGCAAAGGGAAACAAAAAGAGTTTGAATTGTTCCTAATGATCAATAGTATCATCTTCGGCAGTAGCTAGCTTTCTCTTCTTCCATTTGTATGCTTGGTCCAAGATTTTTAAATTGGATGATTGTGAATCTTGGAAGAACGAGTTCCGTGTCAACCAGCTCACCTAAACCATTCTCCTTGTAACTTTTTTTAGCTCAGGGGCGGCCGAGGTTTTGTAGTAGTCGATTGCATTTTCAAATACCCTTATGACCCTTCGGATACAAAGTTGCCTCTGATCTTGAAGGACGTCTCCTTCTTGTTGTACCTCTTCAAAGAAAGATGCTTTAAACAATGCGTACGTAGCTGATCCACACCTTTAAATGCTTAGTTCGGTCCATAAGCCTCTCGTATAGTTGTCTCGTTCTTTCAAATTTACTTTCTGCTATCTCAAAGTCAATATATTCCTTCCACAACAACTCTGGCATGTCGAGTTCAGGTTGTGCAATTACAAGCTCAAAAAGGGATCTGGTTCGCTCAGTCTTCTTCAGAGATCTTTCTAGTTCCACTTACTTGCACCATGCATAGTAATTTTCAGGTGACCACTCAAGATATTTTTCATTTAACTTTCGACAACTATGTTACCAAGCCGTAGCTCCATCTCAATGTAATTCTTGAAAATCTTATGTTTAGGAGCCAGACCAATGGCTTTCCCGAGAATTGCCCGTGCACCAGAAAGATCTGACTGTCTTGATCCTAATTGTGCTGCAAGTAACCACATTTTCGAAAAGAACTTTAATGAGGAAATAGCTTCAAACATTTGTTATAAATATTGTTGGAATTTTAGTGAAAAAATGAGTTTTCACGAACTTTGGACATTAATAATTATTAGTAAATGTAATTATTATGATTGAGGCCATATATGGTTACGTAGTCCTTTGTGAGTTCTTTGTAATGAGCCTTTTTATGTCCAAAACGAAGTTAGTGTGAACAGGATATCGAGTTTCAAAGTTGGATGTTAGAAAAAATGGAAAATAAAGAAACGTGTTGAATTTGTCCCACATTGGTTGGTGAACAAACTTTGTGTCGGTTTAATAGTAGGATCATTGAGACAACTTTGTGTGAAACAATTGGGAGCGCTAACCCAGTTTGGTTTAGATTCAAATGAAAAAGAGCTACTTAATTAGTTCGTTCTTCTTCATTTGGATTCACACCCGAAAGAGTTAGCCCCACAATTTTTTTCTTTTATCATATAATAAAATAAAAAGTATATAAATGAAGAAAACTTAGCTGAGTTACCTTTCTAACTTTTACACAAAACAACAAGTTTTGTTTATAAGATTAGACGGTATGGTGGTGACTTTGGCCAAACTCACCTAGGTGACTTTCCCAAGTCACACGCGAGTCTTATCCCGGTCTAAAACTCGCCTAAGTGAGTCCCCCACTAGCATGGTGAGTTTGGCAATTTTTGGGAGTCATTCGGTGAGAAACTCACATATGTGAGTTGTGATAATGGTAGGCCCTCTCACTTTTTAATTAATATATTTTATTTTGTTGTGAGTGTGTGGGTATTTAGTGGGTTGTATTTTATATAAAATATGTATTTTAATGAAATGTGAGTTTTAGTGGTGATGTGAGTTTTTATTACGGTTGAAAGGAGAGTTGTAAGGTGAGTTTTATTTTGAGAGAGAAAGCTGATGTGGCGCTGACGTGTCAGGTGGGTTTATCACCACCATACCATCCAGCCTAATAAGAGGAATATTTCAACTTGGTTTATAAGGCTGGATGGAGTGGTAGTGGTAAACCCACCTGACACATCAGCGTCACATCAGCTTTCTCTCTCCAAATAAAACTCACCTTACAACTTATCTTTCAACCGTAATAAGAACTCACATTACCACTAAAACTCACCTTTCATTAAAATACTCATTTTATATAAAATATACGCTACTAAATACCCACACACACTCACAACCAATTAAAATACACTTAATAAAAATAATCTAACCCCACAAAAATGGACTCACACTAGGTGAGTTACTCACCATAGCACCCGAAAATACAACCAAAGTCACCAAGCTAGTGCACAAATGAAAAGTGACTTTTGGAACCGGGATGGCAAGTCGCGCGCGACTTTGAACTCACCTAGGTGAGTTTTGCACCACTCCGTCCAACCTAAGTTTTGTAAAACGTGAATAGTATGTTTCTCATGGCAGTCCTCGAAATTTTGAACTTTTTGAGGGCTCCGGACGGAATTATAATGAGACATTTCGATAAGGAATGTTATACATGAATTGTCATTGTTTATAGAATATAATGCATTTTTTTTATTTTTTACTTTTTTTAGGACGACAATTTTAACTATCTTACAATATCATATCAGAAACAATCTCACATGTTCTAAGCATGACCTGAACCACAACCATTTGGTTGAAGAGCTTTACACACAACATGAGGTACAATTGAGACACAAACACTTTGATAAATATAATGCAATTAGTTATCTAAACGTTCAACATATTAATCACATAAGATATTTTTCATCTAATTTTTTTTTTCAAGAAGTACACATGCATATAACCATTATCAGGACAAAATTTGAGGCCCCTAAAATATTTGGAGCCTATAAGGTCGCCCACCTCACACATTGTCAAAATACCATGCGCCGCTAAGGCTTCGCAAAGGCACAAGGCGTGACCTTCACGCTACGCAATGGACCAAGGCTTAGGCTTAAGGCTTAACGTGAGATGCAGAGTGGAAAAACGTGATAAGGTGCGATAAAGCGTGATGCGTGGAGGTTTTTTTTGAATTCAATTTCAATAAAAATCGTATTTTTTATATAGAAATTAAAAAGATTACATGCAAAGATAGTTTCTTGACTTTATTCCTTATGTATGACACTTTTTGTAAACTCAATATATTTGAACTATGATATAAATATATAAATTTATAAATATTTTCATATTTTGTGTCACTTTAAGTCACGCCTTAAAAACGCCATGACTCGCCATGGCTAGTAAAGGCGTGAGGCTTGGCTATGCCGCCACGCCACGCGTCACGCTATTTATAACCTTGAAAAATAACATTAAAGTCCAATTTAATCATATATTTTGCATCAAGTAATATATAATACATACAAAAATATGTTAAGTTGAACCAATTTGACTCTGAAAATTCAAGTGGACACATATTTTGAGATGGAAGGGAGTAAACATGATTCAATAAATATAGCACTAACTTACAAATTCAATAAAATCGGCCGAAGGCTAGGGCGGGAGATAAAATCGGCCGAAAATCAGGGTAGGAACCCTGTTGCTTTTGGGTGGTCACCACTTATATGATGAACATTAAAACCGAATATGGCTTCTGTTTCGTGTGCTAAAAAGCTAATGTAATGGAAGTGCATATAAAGAGTTTTGCTTCAAAAAAGAAACTTGTCGTCATTCATTATGTTTATTTCCTAGATACATTAGCAACATTGACAACAAGAATAAAAGCAGTTTAAGCTACAACAACCACAACTAGAACATTTCGGAAGTTTAGGACATGAGCACTTGGTTGGCCAACATGAGAAACAACATTTGCAGCTGCAACTGCTACTGCAACCCGAGCATTTTGGGTAGCAACTACAATCGCATTTGGGGCAACAACACAGACAGCATTCTTTTAAACATGGAGGGCATCGTGGCTTGCAAGTACAACTACTACACTTTGGTAGCGAGCAAGAACAACATTCGGGTGTAGAGCAGGAACAACATTCGGGTGTAGAGCAGGAACAACATTCGGGTGTGAAGCAGGAACAACATTCGGGTGTGGAGCAGGAACCACAGCAGCCAGCCGTTTTAAGAGAACAGCCACTGCAGCAACAGCAGAATATCCATGACATGTTGAAGCAACTATTTTTTCCACTACAAAGAGCAAATATCAAAATAAAATTTATATGTGTGCAGTTGACTCGAAAAGTAAAACGCATAAAAAAATATGACGATGAAACGTATAATACCATAGCCATTTCCAGAAACCACAAGTTTTGCGAGTCTTCTTATTCCTGGTTTTGGATTATAAAAAAATTTAAATTACGACCGGGTTGATATTCTCATAACATAGAACAAAAGTTGATAAAGTTGATGGGGTCTTACGAAGTGATCAATGGTTCCGGATTTGTGCCCACGTAATCAGCAACCCTGTCAATTAAATGCCTCTAAGTTGGTTGGGTAGTAAAACATACTAGCGATATGATAAAAGGTGATACACTTACTCTTTAATGCAAAAGGAAGCAGGCTGTAATTTTTCTATCGATTTCAACTCTTCCTGCAAAATTCGGAGTTAGACAAGAAAAAAAAATTGGCTAATGTACTTGCTAATTAATTTGACGCGGCTAATGTACTTCCGAGTTAGACAAAAGAACCGTCCACTAATGATATGACTCCTATATCAAAAGTCACAAGCCTCACCTAGAGATGACCATTCTAAACTACATAACACGTGGAAAAACTCACAGATGCTACTTAAAATTAAGCCATTCTAGTATCATTTCTAACTTATATATCATTGGAACATACATCTGAACCCAAGTTGGTTTATCAGCTAGTAATTAAGCAAAAATCCATAGCAAGTCTGACCAGCAATTATGCTAGCTCACTCACTTTAAGCCAAGTGACATAGGACGAAAGAGCGTGGGGTAAGGTCTATCAGACGCTAGATAGATACGCACTTTAGAGATAAAAGTTACATATTCACAAAATGTTTTAAGGAACAGAATGAGTCACTAACATAGAACTACAGAAGGTTGTTGCTTTTGACAGATTCGGTTAGATGGGCTTATTAAAATTTAGATCATAAACTTATCAAGCATCAACTTGAGCTTATCGACTTACACACGCAATGAACTCAAGTTAATAAGCCCATAATCCATTGTTTGAACCCAACAGCTAAGTCCAAAATTCACTGTTTGAGGGATCTACTTTTATAATGAGGTTAAAAAAAAGGGAACATCTGAAAATTCAAAAGATGGAGGGGCAGGCAGCTTGGCCCCCAATGGGACCATTTTGTAGATATGTCACATGATCTGCAACACTTCAGTTGGATCCAAGGTTATGCAAGTTTGTCAAACTATGCAACTGTTTATTTCACTAGAGTCTCACCTAAGTCCTAAACTGATCCAAACTTAAGGCAGAAGCAGAACAGTATAGGCAACATGCTTAGTTGACTTAACAAACTATATTGCACAGCTTCAGCAAAGCCACTTGATGTGATATTTTAAGCCTGCAACTGTCCACTAATTGGCAATTTTTAAGCCTGTTTTAATTACACCTACTTTAGATCAAGCCAATACAAGCACAAGCATGTCCCAAGTTCATACAAGCCTTACAAAACAGGTCAAAGACATTATAACCAAAGAAAAAGATGATATTGTTGATGATGAAAATATTTTCCCTTTTTTTTTTTTACTTTTTGAAAGTAGAATATGTAAAAACTTTATAGTGGGTAAGAATTATTGGAAGGAGTGTAATGAACAAAGCACCCAAATATAGCAATGAAAAATGTAAAAAAAAAAACATAAATAAATGCAGCAGCAGGCAGGAAACAAAGAGAATCAAAACATAAAACAACAAAAGACACATAATTCAAGAAACAAAAGAAAAACACAAACCTTAAGAAAACCAATCTCTCTTTCCAACATGACAACTTTAGCCAACTCTCTCCTTTTGCCATACAGCTCAGGTGGTGACTTTGGCCTTGGTGAACAACCAGAAGAACCCATTCTCACAAATAAAACTTAAGTTCAAACCCCGTGAATTAGTCGACTAAAAGCTCATAGCCATGGTTAGCCAAAAACTTAAACTTAAGTCTACTAGGTATATATGATGGTGAAGAACAAGGTGGTAATGGTAATAATGGGTTGAGTTAAAAGAGTTGCATGTTGGTTTTATGACAGACTACTGAGGGAGTGGGGGATAATTGGTGCAGAGATATGTGAGCTAACTAGCTACAGTACTAGTACACTCATACAATAATGTCATTCAACATTTATTTTACTTCTTACTATACTATACCCTTTTTTTTTTTTACTTTTAAAAGAGTTTTATAAAAATATATATATATATATAAGAAAACAAACAAGTGCTGTAAGTTATAACAATGGAGAAAGAGTTTTAGAAGATGAAGATAAAAATGGTACTAGTATTATGGTAAGAAAAAGAGGTTTTGTGACTGCCGCACGTGAGATGATTCAGACAGCTGCAACTACTACTACGTAGTAGTACTAAGCTAGTAGTACTAACTTTTCTTTATTTATTTGTCACTGAGATGATACTTCTGCTACTCCTTACACTTAAATAATGGGTGCTACTATTGGTACCCCTGGCCCGCTAAAAAGTAACAAAAAGGTACAAAGATTTTTTTTTTGTCTTTTTTACAAGTCAGCGCAGTTTTTTATCAGTTTATGTTCCGTAATTTTTAACAGTTTCATACTTTTGACCTGTTAAACTTTATATTTTTCGTTCCGTTTTTTCCGTGTCACAGTTTTATAACATGTATAAAATTATAAAAATAAAAAAAAATTAAAAATCAAAAAACATTGGAGGGTACAAATGGTTTTTTTGAAGGTATTTATATCATGAGCCTTAAATAATCACTGGCTACTGCCAGTAATTTATTCCCCCCATGAACACTTTTTATAAACCAAACTTGTCCTGCTTAACTTGTTGGTGTAGTTTTTGGTATGGAAATATAGTTTGTTCCAAATAAATTTTTTTATATGGGTGCTACTATTGGTACCCCTGACTCGTTAAAAAGTACTAAAAAGGTACAAAGATTTCTTTTGTACCCCTCTTTTTACAGTGCAGCGTAGTTTTTTTTTCAGATTCTGTTGCGTAATTTTTAACAGTTTTATACTTTTGACCTGTTAAACTTTATATTTTTTGTTCCGTTTTTTCCGTGTACCAGTTTTATAACATATATAAAATTATAAAAAAAAAAAAAAAACATGGGGGGTACAAATGGTTTTTTTGGAGGGTATTTATATCATGAGCCTTTTTATATACTTCATTTGGATACTAGAACCAATGTTTTAAAAGTCAAGTCATGGCGCCGCTAATGTTTTGTAAAGACGCGAGGCGTGACCTCCACGCTACACAATATACCAAGGCGTGGGCTTAAGGCGTGACGTGAGATGAGAAATGAAAAAACGTGATAAGACGCGATAATACATGACGCGTGGAGGCTTTTTTGAATTCAATTTCGATAAAAATTATTTTTTTATAAAAATGAAAAAGATTACATGCAAAGATAGTTTCTTGACTTTATTACTTATATATGACACTTTTTGTAAACTCAATATATTTGAAATATGATATAAATTTTTAAATTTTTAAATATTTTCATATTTTGTTCAATTTTAAGTCACGCCTTAAAAAACGTCATAACTCGCCATAGCTCCTAAGGCGTGAGGCTTGGCCATGCCGTCACGCCACGCCTCACACTATTTAAAACCTTGACTGGAACTAACAAGGTTTAATACCCGCGCTTTGCTGCATGGTGTTTGCGTACTATGTCGTTCTACGGTTATTTAATACTTGTTGTGACCCATTGACTAACGACTAGCTATGTATATACGTGAAAAATAGTTAAGACGGGTTTAGTCAATCTTTGACGGAACAAATAAAAATACGTTAAAGCTCATTAAAAAAATAGTCTAAGCCCGACCGACCAGTGAGCCTAAGCTCGGACTGCATATTGGGCTGACTATGGTTTAATATTAGGCTGACTATGGGCTAATATTAAAAAAAAAAAATTGGAATAAAATATTAGGGGTAACATTTAGTTACCTTTAGTATTATTATAAATGTATACATGATTGTTTACTAAATTCTCTGAGCGTCGATTCCCTCTATTTAAGACGTTTAGCTTTTCTGATCCTATCATGGGTAGTTACAGAACGAAGGAGGACGATGTGGCTAAAATTTCTACATCAGTTTTCATTACGAATTTTCCAGAATCGTTCTCTGCTAAGGAGTTATTTCATTCATGCAAACAATATGGACATGTCGTGGATTCTTTTATTCCTACTAAGAGATCAAAATCTGGTAAGAGGTTTGGTTTTGTTAGATTCATTAATGTTTTTAACGAGGAGAGATTGGTGAATAACCTATGTACGGTTTGGATTGATCGATATAAATTACACGCTAATATCGCTAGGTTTCATAGACCTCCTGTGAATGAAAGAAAGCATTTACCGAAAGATGCTGGTAGGGTTAAGAGCAGTAATACTAATGCGTATATGAATGATAATGTGTCAAAGAATGTTAATGGGATCACTGGTGGGGGTAATTCATATATGAATGTAGTGAAAGGTCAAATGCAACCTAGAA